>JAODUO010001722.1:22500-100000 GCA_025642075.2 Ridgeia piscesae
CAAACCATACATCATGTATGTATGTATTCGTCGTTTCCTGGTCATACGTTCAGTCGGGGCCGATTAATGAATAGTTGCGACTGTATGTCTGCGGCACATAAGTAATCGGAATATCACAATACAAGTATTCTATCCTGTACGTCAAACATGTATGTTTTTATAAACAATACGTGTTGCTTAAACTGGAATAATGACAGACGAAATGCTGATATGCTGTATGATGTTTTTTCGAAACAAATTAACATTATTAAGATACCTTTTTTCAATATAATTGTTTCCAATATAATTAGTGAGTAGTACATTATTGTTGGCCAACAATTTCTTGTATGTCCACAAATAATATAATTTAATTTAATAATTTAATCCTTTACGTGCACGTAGGTAGTTGCGACTGTATGGCTGCGGTACATTAGATATTTGATTGTCACAATGCAATTATTCCTCCTCTACGTCAATCACGTATGTTTTCATAATCAATATGTGTTGCTTCAACTGGAATAATGACAGAGGAAATGGTAATCTACTGTAGGCTGTTTTTACGAAATAAAACAATAAGACAGCAACGTTGTTTCACAACAAAAAGGTATTATTCTGACTTGTTAAATCTGCACTAACTCACTTGCGTCAAGAAAATGGCAAAGTATAACAAATTTTACATATATATATATATATATATATATATATATATATATATATATATATATATATATATTCGGTGCCGTGGTGACAGTAGTGCCAGTAGTGCCAGTAGTGCCAGTAGTGCCAGTGCCAGGTGCCAGTGCCAGTGCCAGTGCCAGTGCCAGTGCCAGTGCCAGTGCCAGTGCCAGTGCCAGTGCCAGTGCCAGTGCCAGTGCCAGTGCCAGTGCCAGTGCCAGTGCCAGTGCCAGTGCCAGTGCCAGTGCCAGTGCCAGTGCCAGTGCCAGTGCAGTAGCCAGTGCCAGTGCCAGTGCCAGTGCCAGTGCCGGTGCCAGTGCCAGTGCCAGTGCCAGTGCCAGTGATGTCAGTGCTAGTGCAGTGCAGGTGCAGTACTCAGTAGTGCTAGTGCCAGTGCCAGTGCCAGTGCCAGTGCCAGTGCCAGTGCCAGTGCCAGTGCCAGTGCCAGTGCCAGTGCCAGTGCCAGTGCCAGTGCCAGTGCCAGTGCCAGTGCCAGTGCCAGTGCCAGTGCCAGTGCCGTGCAGTGCCAGTGCCAGTGCCAGTGCCAGTGCCAGTGCCAGTGCCAGTGCCAGTGCCAGTGCCAGTGCCAGTGCCAGTGCCAGTGCCAGTGCCAGTGCCAGTGCCAGTGCCAGTGCCAGTGCCAGTGCCAGTGCCTTCACACCGTACATATGTATGTACGTATTCGTCATTTCCGGAACATACAGATTTACAAATATTTCTCATATTTAGTATCAACATTAATAAAATACCTTTTTCAATATAATTGTTTCCAGTATAATTAATGAGTAATAAGCCTCCTACATTAGTGTTGGCCAGAAATGTCTTGCCTATCCGCAGTAAGGTGGTTTTTTGTAATCGTTGGCGTGCATGTAGGTAGTTGCGACTTTGAGTCTGCTGCTGATTAGATATTTGAATTTCTCAATGCAATTATTCTCACCTCTGCGTCAGTCATGTATGTTTTATAAACAATATGTGTTGCTTCAACTGGAATAATGGCAGAGGAAATGCTAATCTGCTGTTTGTTGTTTTTACTAAACAAAACAATAAGATGGCAACGTTGTTTGACAACACAAAGTATGACGTGTTAAATCTGCACCAACTCCCGCGTGCGTCAGGATGATGGCTAAGTATAAAACAAATTATGACGTGCAACGAGACCTGATTCATACGGACGCAATGGTATAAATACAGAGACAATTTAATTAAACATTACCACTGGCATCAGTTGACGAACTGTCTGTGACAACGTAGTCTGCTTGGTAATTAAGACTTTCTACTGCTTTTCTTCTATAATTTTTGCAACGAAATGACAAAACGTCTTACATTTTGTAAGTCTAAACATTGGAAATGTGAATACAGTTGACAGTAAGGACACGAGGCAAGACCACGATAGTTATATAATTATACTTTATTCGATACGAGCTCTCATAAAATGCACCAATCGGCCTAGTTGATCGTTAGCTTCAAATGTGTTGCATTAGCTGACACAAACTACAATGTTTAATTGTGACATTAGCATTGTTACGAGAATGTTCAGATGTTATCCAATTTCCTGACATCTTGCTTAATTTCAGAAAAGAACAGACACCATGGCAAAGTATTTCATCGCGTTGCTGACGCTAGCTGCCGTGTATGCAGCAGAAGGTAAGACTCACTTGTGCGTGCGATGGACGTGAATGTGTGTACTTTTGCATGTGTGCATTTGCATGTACGCGCAAGCTTGTGTTGGTTGTATGTTGATGCGTGATTGCTTATTTCGGTACCGGTGTGTGTGCCTTGCGTGAGGCCAAAATATGGTTTCTGAGCGCACGTATACTGATATATACGACTGGGTTGTCCAGCTGTACGAACGCTGCTGGAACGGCTAAGATCTACGATTGCTGCGGAAATCGGGAATGCGTTTCGTGTGTACTTGCGTGCGTGTCTGTGTGATTGCGTTTGCAACCACAGCTGCCCGTTTTGAGACGTTCGTACTTGCATGGGCATGTTTTGTGAACGTAACGATGTTGTATTTGATGTACATGGGTGTTCTTGTTTTCGTCGTTGTAGCGCAATACCGGTACGATGGCTCCTGGAACGGATACGACTATGATTGCTGCAGACATCGTCGGCCCAACTTCTGCTACCCGTCTCTGGTGAAGCCTTTCCCCTACTACTACCGATGTGTCAACAGGAGAGTTGTGTACGGCCGTTGTGGCGTCAACCAGTGCGTCACTATGTATGGAAGCTGTGGTAAGTCTGATGACAGCTTAATGTCGACCTGTGGCTCTATGGGCTTTGAATAAATCAGTGATATGATCAGTATGATAACATGGTGTGCTACATCGTTTTCAATAGGAAATTGCATAATATTGACAGTCACATCCTTCAATAGAAATAATATTTGATATCTCCATTCTTTATTACGTTTAACGATATATTTTGTATGACGCGTATCTGAGCATGGATTTTTTTATATGTAAGGGCAGTAATTATTATTATTATCATCATCGTCATCATCATTACATATTAATATTGTAAGTACTACTAAGATAGCGTCAAATTATCAACACTAATTTCTACGATATATGAATTAATATATTTACTGTTTTCTTTAAACAAATCCCTCAAATTAACTGCTATGCTGCTTGTACTTTTGGCGAAACTATTGGAACACAGCCACCATTTAACTGCCAAATTCAGCTGTATAATTGAGTTAAACCTTCAATGCGTTCAATCCGCAAGTTTATATGTGGCTATATTATTTGTATGTTTAGGACAATGTCGGGATCGCTGCAGCTACACCAGCGGTGTCTACTCTTACTACTCGAGCTACTTCTCCGGTCGCTACTACTACCAGTGTAGCCGTGGATCAATGTACTACCGCTCGTGTGGACTGAACCAGTCGTACTATCCGGGCCTCGGCCGTTGCGGTTCGTGCACAGTTTATATTTATTCTTATATAGTTCTAATGACAGTGCGACATACTGAGAACGTGTGTAGTATTCAGATAAACATGTACACTGTCATCTGACTGAACCTGAATATCATTGTCCAGAATAAGAATTATTACATCACATGTTTGAGTTCCAAAACCTATTACATTACCATTACTGCTATTGTATTACTCATTGTTATATAAGCTCAAATCTATTTCTTTTTATAGGCAACATAAATCGATGTTTATTTTATTGCTGGATGCAATGTTGTGATTAGGAATGATAAGTATATTGTATTCCGCAGGTTGCCGAGAGAGTTATTGCGAGAGGTACAGCGGCTGGCAGGCGACCGTGTGCAACGGATGCGGAGGCTACGTCTTCTGCAGATATGGACGTCCCATTCGCTACAGGAGATGCCCCTGGAACAGACGCCACTACGACTGTCACCGCCATCGTTGTGTCAGCAGGTGCAACGGCTGCTGTGGCCGGCGCTAAGCTGACAAAAAGAAGGTGATAAACTGTATTACTTACGTCGGCTGGAAGGTTTGTTCTAGATGAACAAAGTATTCTGTACATTAAATTGGTGGCTCCTCGATAGCTACTACCACGGTCTTAGAGCATTGCATTGTTAATTATACACATTATTACCATGTATGCTGTGATTTTTTTTATTTGTATTGTTCTGAGTATGTTTGACATGGATAACGTGTACGTGTGTACAGTTCGAAATACTGTTCGAATAAAAACAAATTTTTCTTCTTCTTCAGCAGATTAATGAAAATTGTAATTTAGTAGTTATTTTCATCTTCGATTTCTACTCATTATTTTTTCATTAGAATATATATTTGTTGTTGTTTATTCACGTGATTCGTTTTAGTTTATAAAACCTTTTTCGAAATGAAATATTTTCGTCTCGTCTAAATCACTCTTGAAACAGTGTTCGGAAACTAGATATTGTGTTGAACGTTCAGGTATATGTTAACTTCTATTTGACATTATCTTGTATTGTACAGCACCATATAGTATTATTTTATAATTTGGTGCTTTATTAATCAGTATATATTTACAGTGATATTGTTTTGGAGAACAATTGTTTATTTCAAACTGTTTGAATTGCATTAAGCACTATAAAATTACTTGCGCAATCTTCATTTCAAAACATTGTTATACCAGGTATTCAAGTGCTGTATAAGTGGTATGCTGTGTTTAATTCAAATGCAATATGTGACTGTTTCAGTGGCAATCACTGGTCAATGTCTTTCATCAAAGACAGACGGAACAGGCTGGGAGGTGCTGATGGCAGAATAATCGAATATCATCTACATGTTCGCCTGTAAACAATGACTACGTGAATATTTGGCTACAATAAAACTACTACTATTCAGTTGATATGCTGTGTTAGCGTCATTATTTCAACATGTTTCGAAGTTATAAAGAACGTTGCTAACCACTATACAACACACCGTGCCTGACAGCATGCATCCTTTCATCAACACATGTATGTTTATTGTATACTTATCACGCTATTTGTAATTTAAACTCCCACATTCTACGTTTTGTATAATTGTATGCATATTTACTTACCTTTTAAACACATGGCAATGTGAATAGTACAATTAAAATAGCCAGTAAATTATTAATAATAAACTAATCTTTCAACGTTCAACGTATTTTTTTCTACAAACAATAATTTGCCGTTTAACCACATTTAATAATAAATCGAGAATAAATGTTAATATGCATTCATATACAGAGACAGACACGCGCACGCTCACACGTACAAACATACTTACACATACCGTTTAGGTATCTAGCTCTCCCTCTCTCTTACGTCGTTCGTACGTCTCTCTCCCTCTGTGTCTTCTCTGTCTCTCCTCATTCGCTCAATGCGTAATTATTAGGGCGATTCTCGTATTATCCTAATATTACAATGACTACGTTTACATGTGTCTAAGCGCATGGAATATAATTGGCTATATTGCCGTGTTTACAAGAAAAAACATATTTCACTAAGCACATGGAAACTCGCTATAGCTCTTTTTAATTTCAGTTTCACACCGCTCTACGAATAATATATACGAAATATATGAGTGTGTTGGTAGAACGCATATCGGTCATGTTTAAAAAACCACGCAAGTTGTTTAAAAATAACCATAGAGCCAAAAACGGTTACACCGATTGGCTGCTGGACTAATATGGGAGATTCACTGTTAATCTAAGGGTTAAGCTAGGAGACTAGGTGAGGCAAAGCCAAAGCACACATGTGATGGATGCAATGCCCCATATTTTGTCAATAAGATACACACTTATTATCTTATAACATGAATACAGCACTGTATTAAATACACGTATAAAATACAGCCTACTTATCAAATGAACAAAGAACGGTATCGCTTCAAGGAAACTGATTGCAGTTCGTATATATTTTTAGTATAATGCATTACCACATGTATCTATCTGTGGCTTTGCTCGCTTACCAGTCACATAATATGTGTATGATCAGGACAAATATGTGAACACTTCAACTGTATATAATCAAGTAAGTTTATAAACAAACATCTTTCTACTTTAGAAAATGAGATAAACACGAAGGTACGGTCTCTGAGAACAATTTTATTCAAGGGAGCTGAAATTAAACCTCAAGTCTCAACTTGGCTCGACGATTTGCGCCTAATACTCTTGCAGAAGTGTCTCCTTCGTTGTATTTGCACTGGTTGGAGTGTCTCTCGTAGATGTTGATGTAGAATTAATAGTTTTTACAACCCGGTTTCTGTTGTCTTCTGTGTCCTCGTAGTCCGTGTGTTGATGTTGGCTGTCATGTGTAGGCCTATGATCTCTCGTCTCTCACCCAGGCTTCAGGTGGTAATGATTTTTCGAGCGAAATGTCATGTGGACCTTTGGAATGATAACATTACATAAATACCATGTGAACTAAACATACACAGTGTAGGCTTCGAAACTAAATTATTATTCTGTGTTCGTTGGCATTTCGGCGAGTTACATCACATGCACCGTTTGACGCTGGCATCTTTTACAAGATTGTTAGACTCCGTTGTCTATTTTTATACTGGACCACACGGTTTCTGCCGTACGCAGGTTTTTTTACACATTTTAACCGAATAGTTGTTAGGAACTTAATAACTTGCGGGATCATTTCACAAGGGTTTTGTTAAAATTCCAAAAAGCCAAATCAATTATGCCAAAATTTAAAAAGCGCCTGCATGGCCATACGATAGAAAACACACTGCACTCACCAGTGAAGCGACCATCGCTATAGTAATTGACGACAGTTCCGCCTCCCGATGTTCACGCCTGTGGTACCGCCCACTTGATGTATTGCAGAGACATTCAGAAAACCGGAAGTAGTTCGGTTAGTTGTTTTGATTCATCTTCGTTGAGGAACACGTTGTTTATTTTCGACGTCATTGTTGTTGATGACGATCCACTAGACGGCGGCCTCTGATTGGTCACTGCATGCAACTAAGTTCCATATTATACGACACGTCTTAAACATGCAACTTGTTTGAAACATACATACTTGCAACTAAGTTGCACATTATACGATATGTTTTAAACATGCAAATTGTTTGAAACAGAAATACATGCAATTAAGTTGCACATTATACGATATGTTTTAAACATGCAACTTATTTGAAACAGGAATGCATGCAACTAAGTTGCACATTATTCGATATGTTTTAAACATGCAACTTATTTGAAACAGAAATGCAGGCAATATGTTGCATGTAATGGCTCTAACACACGGTGCATTTTAGTTGCATGCAACCTCTGCATGCAGCTAAAGTTGCACCGTGTGACGACACCTTTAAACTTATTAAAGGGACCCAAAAGGGAAAAGTTACATGCTATGCACGTGAAAGAGTTAATAAAAACAAACTATTTTGAACGGTAATCACATTTTAACGTCAGTGGTTTATTAATTAAAAAAAATTGAACACCTTTTCCATCAAGTTCGTAAGTCGCGCCATTTTGACTGATGTGTGACGTCGGCAAATGCTTGGTTCATTGAGAGACAGAGCGGCAACTCTGTATTTAAAATTCCGTTAAAATAATCGCCAGATGGCGCGTCGCGATGTTTACACCCGCTTCGTGTACCCGGCGTGTGAAGCGAACATGATTTTCGTTCAGAAATAGCTGAATTTCGGTTGCAACGATAAGGGCCAACATTTTCAAGATAGAACTGAACGCGCTGGTAAACAGACCGCCGAAGCCGAAATGAGAGGCGAGTAACAAGCCGAGGCGACATTGACAAGTGGTCGAAACTCGCTGAAACTTCGAAACACTGACATTGTTTTGATGGCCTCGCATTCGATCCCGGGATTCGGCGAGTTTCTTCTTAGTCACAGCCATGCATGATTATTCTCCAAATCAGTGGTGTAGTGTCGGATATGTTATACACAACGTGAGGTTTCCAATTTGAAACAAATATCATATGGGGTCATGGCTCTGCGATTTATGTCAGCGTGAACAAAGAGTGACAGGCTCGGTCCTTTCGCCCTAGCTTAAAACTGTTTTCAGGAATCAATTTCCAAATTGTCCAAAACTGTGACAAAAATGCAGATTAATTGTTGTTTTTCAAATACTGGACTTATTAAATATTAACATAGCGACTGTGGCATGTTTTTGTATTATTGATATAGCATGACATGTGCGGCTATGAAACAGATGTGTGTCAATCATAGATATAAATAGAACACACCAGTAGACGAACTATAGCCATATAGGGGAAAGATTAATTATCTAACTATGTGGTTCAATATTGAGTGTTCTTTTAATAGGCGTGGTATATTTAAAGGGAAGTTTGGAGCATAATTCTGGAGGGCTAAATAAAAAAGAAAATCACCACCCATGTTCTTTATGAAATCGACTTCATGCTGAATAATAGTTGTTTTTTAGCTGAAATATATGTACAGTGGAATGCTAAAACAAATACCAGAACAAGTACACAACTAGCAGAACAAATATTCTAAACTATAACATATGTGGATATATTTATTATATTCTGCGGTGATCTTAATTGCAATGTAACTTTGTTGTCGAGGTAACCATAATAGTGGCGAGGTAACCATAATAGTAGCCGTCAGGTTCCACATTTATGCACTAATATTTCTAATTCATGAAAAATAATTTTAAACATCTGGTTCTGTTTCAGATGTGCCATGATATATTACAAATGGCCATGGATTTTATATTCTGTGTTTGGAGCAGACAGTGCTTCCAAATGTAACCGGTTAAGACAACTTTCACATGTATCTGCCAACAAAAATGTAAGTATATGTTCATGTATTATAAACAGTGAAATGTGTTTGCTTCACAATTTATTGACAATGAAAATAACATTAGAGCAACCAGAACACCAAGCAAACTAACATGATACAACATTTATATAATACAAATGATATTTCATACAATGAAAACACCACACATTATTCTATAGTAGAAATATACCCAACAATTAATGTTTAACAGTAACTGATTTAGGATCATTCTAGAATATTTCGAGTAGCATGCCCAGTTGTCCACTATGTCAGAACTAAAAAACCGTTCCAATGATTTTATAAAAACACAACATTATTCTACAATGATAATGGTTTGAGTTACCTCCATTTTCATATGTCACCTGTCAACACAGTTCTTATATAGTGCGGTATCCAATCCTCAAACATGGGGGAAATTTTGTTTTAAAAAAAAACTTTTTAAGTATCTGTAATTGATGTTTAGGAATAAAAGTATTGGATCCCTCAAGAGTATTTTTATTAATAAATGTCAATGTATTTGCCCCAAATGTCTGCTTGGGCATTGTCCTTGTCAAAGTGGTTTATACTTTACTCCCTGGCAGACCTACTTAATTAAACACCATCTCATGACTGTGGGAAGCATCCAGCCAAGCTGTAATTAATTAATCAAGACGGTTTGTGTACAAATATCCACCATCGTCTATAGCCAGTTACTTGTTTACACAGCTGAGTGAATTGGAGCAATGACGGGTGAACAGACTTGCCCAAGGTTCGACACAGCACCACATGGTTTCGTTCTCGTAGTTGAGAGTCTGAAGCCGAGTCCAAAGCTTTAAACCACTGCGCCACTGTACATAGTTGATATATTTATTTAGGCCTTTTTTTATTTCAGGTGTCCAAGTCGGCATATACAGAGAGTTTTACCTGGTGGATCCATGGCAGGCTTGGTCGAAGGGTACAGAGAGTCATACCAGTGTATCCAGCCATAAGATGGAACTTCCGTGCTCTCAGCGGAGAACAAGATATGGGATAACACTCAGCACTTGTTGACTGCTGCCCTTACAAATTATCAGTTGATTTGTAAATAAGCAGTTGGATTGATTATGAACAAATCAACTGACTCTTGACACAAGCAGATCTTGTTTCATTAGCTTGGGCATATCTGTCCCAAGGACTGCAATTCCGACATGGACAGTCATTGTGGGCAGCGGCCAGGCCAGAGTTCTGACAAAGATGTAATTCACCATTCTCTCTTTCTGTCTGCCATGGGCTGGTGGATCTGCAGGTAAACATACAGCTGTAGTGTCTTCTGAGCTCCAATTGCTTGCGTCCTGAACAGAAAACAGCCATGTTGTCAGGGTTCGCTAGGACTTGGCCGGACGTTCTTGCTAGAGCCATGGTTCCATCCCTATAAATAAACAGGACATGCGTAGTGCAAAATATTGACTGTTTAAATTTTACTATGTTTTTATATGAAAAAGATCATTCAATCTGCGCCAAAAAAAGCAGCATATATGTTACAGTGTAATAGTGAACAGTGTCCTTTACTTTGGTGCAGTGTGTTGGAAATGGCAATATCAACAACCAGGACAGGATTAGGCTAGATACATTTATCAAGAAAGCAAATGGGACTGTAAGGATGGAACGGGTCATGGATAGAGTACAGAAGTTTTCTGGCAGATGACATACACTCACTAAGATCTTAATTTGACAGCTGACAGATACTGAGTTGCCTTTATTATTGCACAGATAGATAGATGGTGATGCTGCTCCAGCTGCTGTCTTCATTGAATAGAGATGTGTGTATGTTTGTGTGGTGATACATATTACATAAACTAAGGTTTGATAACTGATTACATGATCACTTAGTGTTTATGCACTAGAGTTGACAGTGCTCAGTCATGCAATTTCCTAATGTTGGTAAATGTGGTATTGAATACATAATTGGTAAAATAATACTGCGTCTTACAAACATTTCACTCCAGTCCAGAGATGGAGTAATCGTACTCGTGTACTTGTACTCGTACTCGAGTACGAGTACTTTTTGAGTTACTCGTACTCGAGTACGAAGGAAAGTAATCGTACTCGTACTCGAGTACATTACCAAAGTAATTGTACTCACGATTACTTTTCACGATTACATTTTTTTCATATGAACAGTTGCAAGCAAATAATATTTGCTTGTCTAATATATTATATTAGACAGATAAAAATGGCAATATTAGAAGTAATCTAATAAATGTAATAATAATCAAGGTATTCATTTTCTATTACTGTTGAGCATTTCAGTTAAATAAATATTCAGTCAGATTTCTCTAATTAATACCTTCTCTTCCCAGAGAAGCAACATCTCCTCACCCTCCTGCTTAGTACAAAGTACAAGTTATATTGTGACAGTCCCCGAGAAGCACTGCAGGAGATAAGCATCCCCTAACATCTTGCTTTGTAATTTTAGAAGCCAGGCCATATGCCCCACCTGTACCCCGTCAGTTGGTGTGAATGACTGGTCATTTTCCAACATCCAGAATCCTGACTGGGTCTGGGCGGTTAGCTGCTAAATCCCCGTCTAGTATTATGTTTAATTAAGTGCAAACTGTAAACCTGTCTAAATCCACAACTATTCTGTGTTTGTCCCATCCAGACATGGGGTCAAATACATTGAAATTTATATTTAAATACAAATATTCTTAGGTTCAAATACTTTGTATTTAAATACGAATACATTGAAAAGTATCTCAAATACTTTTTCATATATTTTTCAAATACTTTTCATTTTGTATTACTATGTAAATAAGAAAAGCAAACATATATTGAGACATCTAGTTATAGGCATAATTAGTGTTTGCTCATATGATGACAGGCAGACCAGTGCTAGGGAGTATTGTTATTGCTAACTGCATCACAGTGACATCTGACTGAAAGACGTAAAGGCCAAAATATATTGTTTGTATGTTAAGCCAGGAGGTCCATAATAATATAATGCCTATGTTGCCCTCAGAAGAGAACCCCTGCTAATCATTGCTAATGTTGTGAGGAAGGCTCAACTTCAAAGTCAGCCAGGAAACCAGAATAAACTGGTGCCAATTTGAAGCCTGACTAAAGAACAAAAGGGGATATTGACCTATGGTCACTGTTAGGTATTAATCCATCCTCTGGCTCTGAGCAATCACAAGTTGTGGTCACTGCAGGGCCATGGGGGAAGCCTGCTGTTAAGTGTCTTCATCAGTAATTAGCAATGTTGGGTGAAGTTGCAGTGCATTAAGGTAATCAGTTTGGCAGGCATTACATGTGACAGTGAAAAAGAAATGTTGATACTGACAATGTATTTGAAAAAATATTTGAAAAAGTCAAATACTTTAGGAAAGTATTTAAATACAAATACTTTTAATTCCTAAACATCAAATACAAATACTTAAAACAGTATTTAAATACTTTCAAATACAAATGTATTTGACCCCATGTCTGGACCCATCTGATATACTACATATTTGAATTGGATACTCTTTTGAATATTCCCCCTGGTTTTGAAGTGTTGTTATTGTAATGTATTTGATGATGTGTATTTGAAATTTGTAAATGCCTCATATTTGTATTTGATTCAGAAACCATAAATTAAGTTATTAATCCAGCGTTAAATGATTCATCCAATACCTGAGAAAGTCGTCTAATTATTAATAATAATAACACCTGGATAGTGGATAGCAGTAATCAGTTAGAACATTAGTGACACAACAACAGAACAAGAATGACACCTAGGGATTCCATGAAAGTCGCCTTTATGTTAGAAACAGGATATTCATTAAAGTAATCATGAAAGTAATCATGATTACATTGTAAAGTAATCGTACTCGAGTATATTGTAAAGTAATCGTACTCGTACTCGAGTACATTTGTTTTCTGAGTACTCGTACTCATGCATGTTCAAAGTAATCGTACTCGTACTCGAGTACATTTGTATTGTACTCACTCCATCTCTGGTATATTGTTAACTGGCAAAATGTCATATTGAGACATCACGCTAATGTGCATGGTGGATCATCTGACTTACTTGCTAAACCATTGGATTAATTTTTTTTTGAATTACATTAGTGATTTGCACGACACAATGGTTGAGGGTAGAGAATTCCACTCATTGTGGTGGAGAAGAAACTGGTTCCAAATGTTTACCGAGTGTTTACCCGAAGATTAGTGTTGTATTGGATAGAGTGATCTTGTGGGATATCTACAAGTCCACGTTCCATCTAGTATATTATGCTAGTCTGTTAATATTTCTTCTTGTTTGCTCAGTGTGTCCCCAATATTTCAAGAAACTACCAATAAAGGCAATAATATTGCAAATTTGCAAAGTGATTTTTTTTTAAGTACATAAGTTATGTCTCATCATAGCTAATTATTCATCATTTACTGTAAGCCTGTAACATGTCCTAGTATCAATGTTGTATGAGTATCTGAACTGATACAGCACACACAATTTGTAATTTGTTCTCTCACTGAACAAATAACATGAATGATTGAAAACAACATTCGCAATGCTATTTTTTATGTTTGAATAATATGTTTACTGAAAAATATAGCAGTCATGTTGGCACTTTCAGAGCGGTCAACCTGAAAATAGGAACTGCATGCGTAGCTACGAAACTCGAAAGGCAGTACTTTTGAAAATTATTTAGCGAGTGATATCAAAATGCCTATATTATCGTTCATGCGGATTGACTATGACGTCTACTGTCTGGTTGCATTCAGCTGTTTTTTTGGGGTTATTGACATGTAGCTTACCTTATTTTTATGCCTCTGTTCATGCAAACGTGATATATACCATTCAAAGTAGGATAAAATAAAAAATAATAATGAATAACAATATCGGACGGCCTAACTCGCTTGGACCTAGTTAGCGGCTCCATGATCCCGTGTACATACCTTCTAGAACGTTAACTGTGGTGGACGTTTACGAACAATATCAGTATGTACATAAGTCATCTCGACAGACATCGCAATGTGTCTAATGGTACAAGATTCAAATAATTTAGATACAGAAGACTTAATAATATTTACTAACTTTCTTGCGCGCTTTGATGACTTGGCTACGGCGACGGAAGGATTCGACCGGTAACCCGTTTCGACGACTATCGTTGGTGATTAAATATCGCGCTAATATCGTTTGCACAGCTCCATTCTTGAAAACTCGACGTCGCCGACGTTTCTGCGGATCTTTACCCAGTATATACGGTGAGAAACATCCTATTCGAAGCAACGTTCTTCGAACGGATGTCCTTCTTCGAAGTTCGCGTATCTTACAACATTGTGTTTACAACGGCGATAGCATTGACGCACGCAATCGGACACGTGACTTTAAGGCCGGTTCTGCGTGCTGAGTGGTCAGACCACGGTCAGACAACAGGAAGAGGCGCATCATGGACGCCTCTATGAAGCCGATGATTTCAGTAAAATTATCCACTTTGGAATTATTTTACTAATAAACCACTAACGTTAAAAATGTGATTACCGTTCAGAATGGTTGCTTTGTATTAGCTCTTTCACGTGCATAGCACTTAATATTTCCCTTTTGGTTCCCTTTAAGTGCGCCGTGGTTTAAAAAAATGCATTCTGACTACTCGCCATTTGCTAAGTTAGTGAAATATTTCACAGGTTGAAGCAGCGATCCGATGTT
The DNA here is from genome assembly GCA_025642075.2 of Ridgeia piscesae. NCBI lineage: Eukaryota > Metazoa > Annelida > Polychaeta > Sabellida > Siboglinidae > Ridgeia > Ridgeia piscesae. The sequence continues at coordinate 36,999 of JAODUO010001722.1, forward strand.
TAAATTTTGCCCGGGGAAATTAATTGCATTTTTTCACTTTCACTTATTGCTATCGTAGATAATAAAAATTCAAGTACGAAGGCCTTTCACGCACACACACATACATACAAACACATATACACACACAAACACTCGTACATTAACACACATACACACACAAATACATACATATACACATATATACCAACACATACATATGTCCTCACATACACACACAGGCACGCACACACACACACACACACATATATATACTATTATTCGTAATTATTTATATATATATATATATATATATATATATATATATATATATATATATAATACCGAAACATGTAATACATATCCATGATCAGAATATAGGTATATATATATACGGCTGCACAATCATGATGATGACGATGATGAGAGTGAAAAAAGCAGTAATTTATTTAGGCATAATTCGTAATTTCAAACCATTTTCAGACAAACTACGCTGGGAACCTACTCAATAATAACGTGCCATGTGCGGTGTGTCACGTGACAGAGCGTTACGTGAAGGTGATGATCCCAGCACGGAAGCAGTGTCCGGGCGGGTGGACGCGAGAGTACGGCGGCTACTTGACGACGAGTCACCACCAGCACCACAGGGCGACGTTCTAGTGAATGGACGAGGCACCGGAAGTGATCGAAGGAACCGGGGGAGACGAGAATGGAGCCTTGTTCTTCCCGGTCGAAGGAGGCTGCGGCTACTCACTCCCTTGTCCCAACTACACCGAAGGTTGGGCGCTGACGTGTGTCGTCTGCACTAAGTGAATCCACCATGTGCGCTCACGAGGACCGGAAGTGATCGAAGGACCGGGGGAGACGAGAATGGAGCGTCTCCCGGTCGGGGCGGTACTACCAGTCCCAACTACACCGATGGGCGCTCACGTGTGTCGTCTGTACTAAGTGAATCCACCATGTGCGCTCACTTGTGTCGTCTGTACTAAGTGAATCCACCGTGGGCGCTCACGCGTGTCGTCTGTACTAAGTGAATCCACCATGTGCGCTCACTTGTGTCGTCTGTACTAAGTGAATCCACCGTGAGCGCTCACGCGTGTCGTCTGTACTAAGTAATTCTTCTACGAGCGATTGGTGGTGTCGTCTGTAATAAGTAATATCTCCATGCGCGTTCACATATGTCGTCTGTACTAAATCATTCATCCACTAGCGCTCACCTGTGTCGTCGCTACTAAGACATTCGTAAATGAGCGCACACGTGCATCGGCTGTTTGTATTAAGTGATTCAACTGTAGGTCAAAGTATGTTTGGCGCCTAGACATATAAGCATACACTTTGTCCAATGGCTATCTTGATTGCGCTACTGACGACATATCTAGAACGTAGCATGTATTGCTTATGGGTAAACATTCAACCAGATATCCAGAGTCACCTTATGATTTCAAAAATACAGATAACAAATAAAGGGACACAACACCCCCATAATTAACTCCATAGGTAGTGAGAACATACGATGACATGGCGCTGTTCCATGACACAAGCTAATATCGCTTAGGATTTGACAATCGATGTATTAGTAATTTAAAATGACTAACATGTACTTTAGTATATGCTTTTGTAACATTTAGTAATAACACATAGACATCACATAGATTCTGGTAAAAAATAGTTCACTGTTTGCATTAATAAAATATATAGTTAGTAGCAGCCTTCTAGTGGTTAAGACCAAAATGTAAATCACTAAGCGTCAACACTTTTACAATTACAACTCAAGCAAATGTTTTTGACATGGGGCCTAAAACAACAGTGGTTCAACAGCTATCATATTCATTTGCTAATGTCTTCCTATTTACCTTTGTCACTTGTTAAATTGCGTGAAATCGTTGACATGAATACCACGAAGAAAAAAAACATGTTTTTGTTTGAAGCATGATTTAAATGACGGTATATATCTATCACATGTGTTGTAATTAGCATGGTTACGCCTAATATCGGAAATAAACGCATGCAATGTGATGCCTGTATATAAGAGTCAGCTATCCCTTGGGTACCAACGTGGGCCTGAATAAGTCCGCCTGTCCATCGGCATCCATTTGTTGTTCACCGGGATGTCAACTTTGACATTTACCTGACCTTCTGCATCTAATTCAGCATTTCGTTAATAGTATACATCCGTCATAGCAATATTCACAGTTGGCTGTCCCACCAATCCATGGAAGAGTAATATATACATATTCACATAGTGATGCAAACTTTTTACTGGCAAATAAATGTTCATATTTCGGCGTTTTATCAAGTCACGCATATGCTACAATATGTCAATAAATTACAGAAACGAATATCATGTCTGCATGAACAATGTATTGCAACAATTAAGCTGAATCAAGGTGTCCTGGTCAAGATAATGTTCTACAATGACTGTTTCACAGGGAGGGTCCATCCAGTGCAGCATATAGTTAATAGCTTTCATTTCAAAGTGTGCTTGCTATTGCATCAGATGTGAGACAGACGGTCTGCTTGTTAACGGCACTATCATGTAATATATGAATTTCAGCAGTCGTTGCTGAAAGAATTCCCATTTTCTTTCCATACATATAGCATTATATTTCCTCTGTTCACATTTCACACGTACTAAAGACATTCCTCCATACTGCAACAAAATGATGATATTTTTACTAAACACAAATGAAAAGGCTAATATAATATACGTCGTGCCGATGGCGATCTTGTTTACCTTGAATACTGTTGGCCCGTTGACACTTGGCGCCACCTGCCGAACATAGTCTAAAACTGGTTTATAAAGCCTATCACAATTGTTCTCAGAAAATACTCACGGCTCCAAGTAATTTATTGTTCAGCAAGCATCCATTTTTGGACTCGCGTTAGAGGTCACCATGTTTCTCATTGTATTGGCTCCCGCTGTAGCAGCCATATTTGCAAATACAAGATGGCCGCCGCATCGGGAACACGTTTTGACTCGCCAGTAATTGAAGCTGTCATCTCATTGTCGCAGTTTTATTTATGAATTGATTACACGTTTATAGAAAAATATTAACTATGTTAAATCAGGAAAAAATTCTTTAGTCGGTTTAATTGCTAGAAAGTAGTAGGCCTATTACATGAAATAACAAACTACGGAAATCCTTCATGTAACGAGTTCAACGTTGCTGTACAAGCTTAGTAGCAATTCATAGCTCCTGCAAAAAGACGCAATGTTGTGGCTGAATCCAATACTCTTCCAAAATGGGTTGCTTTTGCAGGAAAACCTTAACAATTATATAAGTAATCCTCCTGTCTAATATCGGGAGGCGTCAATTTTTGGCTCAACCTACGTCAGGAGTGTGTCACTCCTTAACATTGTTAATGCTGACATCATGCTTCTAAAGTCCAGCAAAAACAATTCGTTGAGGGTGAACAGTGTCGTCAGACCGGCTGTTTCAAAGAAATGATATTTTTACTGATTGCCTATTCAAATTTACATCTTTTCACATGATGTTCCGGTTGCTTTCGCCAGTCTTCCTCTGACGACTACCGCTAGATGGCGACACAGTTGTCCGTCCGCGCAGACTATCACCATGTGTGGGGTGTGTGTGTGTGTGTGTGTGTGTGTGTGTGTGTGTGTGTGTGTGTGTGTGTGTGTGTGTGTGTGTGTTGTGTGTGTGTGTGTCTGTGCTTGTGTGTGTGTATGTCTGCGGGCGTGATCACCAAAAGCATATATTGCAACCTTCTTTTAACAAGGAAGAATTCCTCCACAGTAGTTTAAATAAAAAGATACAATCACGAAAACTATGTTAGCACCTGTAAGAAGGTGTAATGGTCATTTATTGACAGTTTGTAAACCATGAGGCTTTATCAGCCAAAGTCAGGACTGTGTCCAGAGTACGCATGTTTATGTAATAGATACAAGCAAACCACCGACCACCATTTTCACCAGTGCCTTCTATCAAACATGTGGAACATAATTATGTAAAAGACTGTGTGTTACAGAAAATCATGACAGAGTGTGTTTTGGCAAATCTGACAACTGACAGCTATGTGCGATAGTAGAACAAATAAGTGACAATTTGATTCAAGGAAGAAGTCCCAAATAACTAGTCAGTAGACTAGGCATTTTTACTGGACAAATACACCAATGTAGAAATTGTAGCTCACCTGTAAAATGACTAATGAGCACTTTTATCAGAGTTATACACCCATAATGTGGGTTTCCAAGCCTGTGTCAAAAATCTGCCAACGTTGAGACCTATATCATGTGGCGGTATGTTTAAATAACTAGCTCTCACGATGTATCATTGCATAGGATTATTTTGTTACACACATAGTTTGGAATGATGCATACATCAGGCACGACTTTACGTATTCACATTAATAATAATAATAATATATTTTATTTAATATAGCGCCACATCCAATTTCAAATTGTTCGTGGCGCTTTACATACATTAAAATCTAAAAATGCAAATAGACACGAGAAAAAAAAACATAAATATACTAGTGACATATATACAAATTATTTTAAAACAGTGTGTTAATATCAATATAAATATAATAACGCGAACTATTTAAGCTGAATAAATGTACTATATGTATAATAAATATATAAATAAGTTAACTAAAATATCGAGAAAAAAACTACACAAACATTAAACTAAGCCGCGAGAACAGTCAGAAATAAATATGTCTTTAGGCGTGCCTTGAAGGTGGCTAAGCAGGCAGACGTCTTAATGTTACTAGGTAGAGCGTTCCATAAGGTCGCTGCTGCGACCACAAATGAGTTGTCTCCAGCTTTCACGTGTGTCCGCACAACCGTTAATAAGTTATTGTTCGCAGAACGCAATGCTCTCGCAGGTTTGTACGGACACACAAGGGCTGATAGGTATTTTGGGGCATCGCCGTGCACAGCTCTGTAAGTAAATACAATACGTTTAAACTCGATCATCTGTGGTACAGGCAGCCAATGAAGAAGACATAACAGAGGCATGGCGCTATCACTCCGTGAGCGGCGTAATATTAGCCTGGCGGCGGAGTTGTGTATTCTCTGAAGGCGAGGAATATTGTTTACTGAAGTGCCGTGCAGAAGGGAATTGCAAGCCATGTTATACTGGCGTTGACCACACGTTCCTTAGTCGCCATTGGGAGGTAACGACTCATCTTGTTGATATGGCGGAGGTGGAATGGGCACACACTGACAATGCTCGAAACTTGTTTCTTAAAATCAAGGTGGCGATCAATGCCACGACCAAGGTTACGAACAAATCTTGAGGCAGTACTCGTGGCATCCCCTACACGTATAACACTACCGTCAACAAGCGCAGTACAGTGGCCGCGGCAGTCTTCGGTATTACCGGCAGATATTCGGTTTTGTTGTTATTAATACACATGTAGTTAGATGCCATCCACATATTGACAACCTCTAAACAGTCATCCCTGCGTCGTAGAGTAGCTGATAATGCTGTCGCTGTTAGATCAAAATGACAGTACAACTGCAGGTCATCAGCCGTAGTGATGGAAACAAAGTCCATGTGCTGTAATGATCTGGCCAATGGGCTGTACGTATAGCGAAAATAGCAATGGCCCCAGCACTGAACCTTGCAATGCACGCCATGAAATAATGTTGTAAGCTCTCTATATATAATACATATTTTAATAATGTGAAATAATAAATAAAAAGTGCTATTGTCGTGTAAACGAGCAAACAGTCGTATTAACATTAGCTAATTTGTTTTATACACTGAAGAAACTGGCTTCTTTTCAAAAAAACACAATCTGATCGCCTTGGACGAGAAACGTGCGAAAATGCGTCACCGGCTACCGGAAAGGAGGGTTAAACAGCGCTGGATCGCCGGGACTGGCACCGACGGAGACGTCGTGTTGTCGGCTGATAACGCCGGCTTGACGGGCCGGGGCGCTCCGGTTACAGTCAGACCAGTCACTGCCCTTGTCGCACGCCGGCGAAATGGAACGATATCTCCCAAGAACACAGGGCTCGGTGACATATGGGTGGGTCAGAAATAAAAACTCACAATGGAACACAGTCGACTCTCGCCATACGGAACGCGTTTGGACAGTTAATTTGGTGGAACGTCTATACTTTATTCGCCGGAGATCTCCGCAGATGTTGGATAGCACACACCACACAAACGAACATCCATGGTTGGATTAGGTGAGCGCCCATAGTGCAATTATTTAGTACATAAGACACACATTAGCGCCCCTGATGGATTCACTTAGTACAGACAACATACGTGACCGCTCATGGTGAATTCACTTAGTACAGACGACTCTAGTGAGCGCACATGTTGGATTCACTTAGTACAGATGACACACATTAGCGCACCTGGTGGATTCACTTAGTACAGATGACACACCTGAGCGACCCTGGTGGATTCACTTAGTACAGACGACTCTAGTGAGCGCACATGTTGGATTCACTTAGTACAGATGACACACATTAGCGCCCCTGGTGGATTCACTTAGTACAGATGACACACCTGAGCGACCCTGGTGGATTCACTTAGTGCAGACGACTCTAGTGAGCGCACATGGTGGATTCACTTAGTACTGACGACACAAGTGAGTGCACATGGTGGATTCACTTAGTACTGACGACACAAGTGAGTGCACATGGTGGATTCACTTAGTACAGACGACACAAGTGAGCTCACATGGTGGATTCACTTAGTACTGATGACACACGTCAGCGCACATGGTGGATTCACTTAGTACTGACGACACAAGTGAGTGCACATGGTGGATTCACTTAGTACAGACGACACACGTCAGTGCACATGGTGGATTCACTTAGTACTGACGACACAAGTGAGTGCACATGGTGGATTCACTTAGTACAGACGACACACGTCAGCGCACATGGTGGATTCACTTAACACAGACGACAAAAGTGAGCGCACATGGTGGATCCCCATACTGACGACACAAGTGAGTGCACATGGTGGATTCACTTAGTACAGACGACACACGTCAGCGCACATGGTGGATTCACTTAACACAGACGACAAAAGTGAGCGCACAAGGTGGATCCACTTAATACTGACGACACAAGTGAGTGCACATGGTGGATTCACTTAGTACAGACGACACACGTCGGCGCACATGGTGGATTCACTTAACACAGACGACAAAAGTGAGCGCACAGGGTGGATCCACTTAGTACACACAACACAATTGAGCGCACATGGTGGATTCACTTAGTACACCCAATACAAGTGAGCGCACATGGGGATTCACTTAGTACACACACAATACAAGTGAGCGCACATGGGGATTCACTTAGTACAGACGACACAAGTGAGCGCACATGGTGGATTCATTTAGTTCACACAACACAATTGAGCGCACATGGAGGATTCACTTTGTACACACAATACAAGTGAGCGCACATGGTGGTTTCACTTAGTACACAAAACACAAGTGAGCGCACATGGTGGATTCACTTAATACAGACGACAAAAGTGAGCGCACATGGTGGATTCACTTAGTACACACAACACAATTGAGCGCACATGGTGGATTCACTTAGTACACACAACACAATTGAGCGCACATGGTGGATTCACTTAGTACACACAATACAAGTGAGCGCACATGGGGATTCACTTAGTACACACAATACAAGTGAGCGCACATGGGGATTCACTTAGTAACACACAATACAAGTGAGCGCACATGGGGATTCACTTAGTACAGACGACACAAGTGAGCGCACATGGTGGATTCACTTAGTACACACAACACAATTGAGCGCACATGGTGGATTCACTTAGTACACACAATACAGTGAGCGCACATGGTGGATTCACTTAGTACACACAATACAAGTGAGCGCACATGGGGATTCACTTAGTACATTCTCGTCTCCCCCGGCTCCTTCGATCACTTCCGGTGCCTCGTCCATACAATAGAACGTCGCCCTGTGGTGCTGGTGGTGACTCGTCGTCAAGTAGCCGCCGTACTCTCGCGTCCACCCGCCCGGAAACTGCTTCCGTGTTGGGATCATAACCTTCACGTGACGATCTGTCACGTGACACACAACACACGGCACGTTGTTATTCAGCAGGTTCCCAGCGTAGTTAGTCTGAAAATAATCAACGATGAGAAACAGCCTGTGAGTTGTTTGTATCGTGATGTTTAGTTAGTTACGCTTGCATAGATATGTGTTATGTTATTTTGTGAATAATATTATATATAGAGATGTGTAACATTTTCTCTAATAATTATGCTTACTGATGTGCAGTGATGTGTGTTTGTAGAGAAATATGTTGATGTGCAGTGATTTGTATTTGGATAGTGGTGTATAGTAAGTTATGTATGTATAGTAATGAGTAGTTAGTTTGTTTATATTGCGAAGTAGATATGTTCGTTCGTGTAATTCATGCAAACAATAATGACTAACTTAAGAAATAAGGAGTTAGCAGCAGGGAATTCGTACTCTCCACCGAACATGTAAGTGCCCGACCTGAGCCCGTCCGTGTGTTCACCCCATTGGGGGTTCCGGTGTAGACACTGGTAGTTGGCGCCGCCCCCCCCCCCCGTGTGTATGTAGATAGATCCACCGGCCACTCCTGGCGAACGGAGGCGTCAGAACTGCTGGGCACAACGAACCCCGTGAATTTTCTTTTTTATAATGAAAACGACCACCTATATCAGTCAAGCATCTTCTCACATATTCGACAAACACACACAACACACAAAACACACACAACACACACACACACACCACAAACAACACACACACACAACAAAAACAACGCACCCACAACACACACAACACACACAACACACACAAAACACACAACACACACACACACACAACACACACAACACACACAACACACACAACACACACAACACACACAATACACACAACACACACAACACACACAACACACCTTGTAACGTTACACGTGCGTTTACGAAGCATCGACACTATATCTATTTTACGGTAGTCGTGGAACTAGTCCAGACTCCATCATTTGGTGCAGAAGAAACCTTCGAATACTTATTTCTAATACACGGCACTGATGTCCTCTTGGCCAAGTGAGTGAAGAACTTTACTTTGGCGGATACTGTCAAAGACCACGAGCTTGCGAGACTATCAGAATATATGTCGGGATATGAAATTTTCTATAATTATTTTTAAACACAACATCCTCACAAGTACTATTACTAATGTCGTACCTGTGTACAACAAGGTCGCGTTGCCCGGACAAGTTCTTCCCAGCGGACGAACACCACGCCGCCAGACGACGCTTTGTGTCCGTTTCCAGAGGCGCCACCTAACGTTCGGTGTCCAATAGCATTCACAATAATTACAAGTACATATACTTTCGATTGTTATTGAAATATTTTGTCTTTATATAATTGCAATAGTTAACATAATTTGAAATATTAGCGTTGTTGCCTTGACTTTATATTCCTGGTAAGCTGTTGTGACTTTGATGTGTTTGTTAGCCGCTGAATTGCTGGCCCCAGCCTCGCTGGAATGCAGCCGCATAATGTTGCCTCGGTTTTTTGCTTTTGGAGCATATCTCATTTTCTAGCGCAGTTTAAAGTACAGCCTATACATTTCAAATATTGCCACCAGTGGCAGAGTCCCCAAAATAGTCACAGTGAAGCCTGATGCCAAGTACGGTGTACGCAGGACAAGGTTGCTTATATCACAAAAACCGAGAACGTCGCAATGTCTGTGTATGTGTACGCAGGCGTTGAAAACACACATGTACATGTATTTATACACACAAGCAAGCACGCAGATATCCTCTGATGCAAGCAACCACGAACACATCCGAATACGTTGTAGCAATTACTCCTTCACGCACTCGCTCCATTATCTTCGAAAGCGCGCGCGCACCCACGTACGCACGCACGCACTCTCTCCCTCTCTCTCTCTCTCTCTCTCTCTCTCTCACACACACACACACACGCACGCACGCACACGCACACGCACACGCACACGCACACGCACACGCAACACGCACACGCACACACACACACACACACAACAAGACAAAGACAAGAGCAAGAGACTGAAGTTTGAACCATCATTAACATGTAATCATCATTAATTCTATTAAACGCATCAGACAGATTTCGCTCTATAGAAGCGTTACAATTATTACAATTATTATTAGTCTGCATCCTGCCTACCACTGGTGTACAACAATCCACATACAGTCGCCCATACACTGCCTGTAGATCAGTACACGATGTCTAGGACCTATCTTCGGTGGTCGGCTGATGTCGTTCTGCTGCCCCGTTTCTCTTGTCTGTTGTTAGTTGGCTCATACGAGAATGGAAACGAGAGAGACAGAGCCTAGTGAGACTGGTGACAGGAGAAACGGTGCTAAGAGAGACTGGAAGGTGGGAGGTGGGGCCGGTTATGACGTGGGCAATGACGAAACTATTTCCCACCAATCTACTCCCAGACTCATCCGTTACAAGTCGAACTGCAGTTGTGACAACGACGCCTTCATACGAAGAGTCTCCATCGACTGCTCCCTGCCTGGACACCGATCCTCAGCTTGACCATTAGGTACAATGAACGAATACACACATGACGACCCTTCCTCGTCGTACGTCGTCTGGCACTGACCACCGCTACTGGACAGAAGTATATTTGTCGCTGTCCACTGCAGCACCGTACTGACCAGCATGGTTCATCTCGTGGTCGACTCTATCGACGGCGACACTACACAGGGTGTAGTTATCTGTGACGCGTCTGGTACACCCACATCAAATGTACTTATCACGTGAACCTTTGGGAAGTCGGGTCTTTCTCCACCCGCCGTTAGCGTTAACAAACTGCGCCCCGGCGTCCCACGGCCTAGGCTAGAACACTTCAAAGATAAAGACACCACTCCCCGGTCGGATAAATAATTGACTAAACATGTATTACGTTGAAGTTAAAAAGTGGAAGATTTATTGTACCAGCATTCTTATTTCGCCGTATGTGACGAAAGAGTGAACTCACAAATGTGTAATATATAGTCCAAACCATAACCGTCGGCGTACCGTTATGGAGCGCAGTGGCACAGTGGCTAAAGTATCGGGCTCAGTCGCGATAACCCAGGCTCGCATTATGTGCTGATATATCAAAATTTGGTTCGTTTTACGTTGCTCCCGTTCATTCACGAGTCTGTGGTATTTGTGTCCGAATGTTCTATAATTCATTAATTTCATGCACTGGCAGCTCTGGGTATACTGTAATGTATCTGCGTTATTTCCATAGCAGCTCTGGGAATGAGCGCTGATGTCGCCGTTATTTCCAAAGCAGATCTGCGCGGGCGGGAACGTGTATGCACGTCCGGTTAGTGATCTGTTCAGCGATTACACGTCGACATACTAATGACTTCAGATAAACGCGACACTCTGAAATAATGTTATTCGTGATTTCGACGATCTTGGCGGGTAAATTGCGAACAAATTTATGTACTTTGGAAAAAAGCTTTACTTCCAGGATGAATATGCTGTCGAGATGGTGTGCAATTGTCTGTTGTACTCCCTATGGCAACCACAACGCTTACTCTTTTGGTTTTGTTGCGCCACATAGGTAAGGATATTGGCATTAACGAAGTCATTGCATTATCATCATCATCAATATTAATAGTATGGGCAATAGTAAGCCCCAGCTTTCTACAGTCTAGGTAAGAACACGTCAGAGACGGCCTGGTCGAAGTGCCAAAGACTAAGAGTGTATCGTGTGATTTGTTGTTGTTAAATTAAACAGGTGGATGATTGTACGATTGCACAGTATGCCGCATGTGACGATGACCCTACTTGATCTACTAGCTTGAGGATGGATTCATCAATACGTATTCCAATCCACTGTATTGCACAGTAATGTGGTGTAATTTTGTGTCATATCAGCCATACGCTACTCATGTCAATGCAATGTTTAGGATGCGAATGGATCATTATATCTCCATTCCCACCAGTCATGTATATGTCTTCAAATGGGGGTGGATATTAGCGCTGTTCCTACGGATTCACCTGATATGAAGTGACATGCTTGCCACACAAATTACGTAATGCAATCTCCAGCTACGACAATCAAAATATCATAAATGTGCATTAGTACGTGTACCACTCGCCGTACGTCGCCACCATGGCGATTTATTTCCCGGGATACAAATCATCATCCAGTCACACGTAATGCTAGACTTCGTAACGATGTGCACTTGTATACAACCCCTAAACCAAATAGGCGCTATTTGACAGCGGAGTGTAAGCATGGTTTTTGTGTGATTATTCACAGTCCTAAGTCCATTGTCGTGCCGGTCGGCACACGTCCTGGTTCACTGCCGCGAGTGGGACAGACACGGGTCGCTGTTGTCGCTGCTTAAAACTAAACAAATAAAACAGTGGGCTGGAAGTAGTCTAGGATGCGTATGCTTCATGTGTGTGCTTCTGTAATAACAAACTACTGTAATATACGCCTCATGCAACAACTATTTAAGTATTAAAACCACAAGATAAACAGAGGCACGCTTCGCACAGCATTTGCACACACACACGGCACACACACACTACGCACACACCATCACACACACACACACACACACACACACACACACACACACACACACACAACACACATACACACACACATCCATCTACAAACATACGTAGACATTTCTCATACGTGTGCGCAACCGCACAGCATTTTGCTATCACAGGCACACACACATACGCACAATGCATACATATATTACTGATATTCATATTAATATATATATATATATATATATATATATATATATATATATATATATATATATATATATATATATATTGACAAATACTTTGTTGCAGATATTTTGATAGCGATTCCATATTACGGTATATTTATAAATATATATATATATATATATATATATATATATATATATATATATATATATATATATATATATATATATATATATATATATAATATATATAGTAAATGGTAAGGTCGTATAAGCAAAATGTCATACTTCTTTGTGAATTTGACTGCCGTACCTTGGGCGTATAATTATGTAATCCATAAACCTCACATCTTTATTTAACTTAGTGAGCTAATAGTTAAATTAAGCGATCTATCTACAGAAATAGGCATAATGTCAAAGTAAACTTCATTTTAAATATTTGTCAATGAAGAAATACAAAAACAAGACGGCATAACGTGCAAATATATAAACAGACATATAAACAGTTGTCCATGATCCATTTGCAAAGGTCCATTAGCAAATAATCTAACAATATACTATAGTATTTTCATATTAGTATTATCATATATTTATATCATTCAAGGTATAAGTCTGGGCTAAACGAGATGATCCCATTTTGCCCGCATATATATCATATACTATATAATATATAATATATATATATATATATATATATATATATATATATATAATATATATATATATATATATATATTCATTTACAACCAAACACGAACACAAAACACAAAAGCACATGCACACCGACTAGTAACACAGTGTTCTGATGTTAGTGTTACGTAACTCGTTTTACTTCCTTTGAATTTGGAATACTTTGACAGCTGACAGCTCTACGCAATCACTGATTATTGGAAGACACAGAGCAATTCCTACCCACACCCAAACCATCATTCAGAGAACTGGAACTGGAAGTCCGGGTAGCAGACAGTCGCAGACTCGTGGACTTTGCACGTAAGATAAAGATAATTATAGAAAATTATCCGCTGTTGTAACAACGTTTCACATAACACTATCTCACACAGTTATATGCCGTGAATACTCGCACATATGTGTGCGAACGTCGAGACGATACCATGACGAGACAAATAGCTCAATTTGTCCTCCTTTTGGCTGCTCTCTGTGAATCAGCCGGTCAGAGCACGACGGGTGTGGATTCTCGTTGTGTGTACACGTTCAACGTTCCTGCCTGTGAATGTGGCCAGACACCCGACTCCAACACTGACGTCGAGGTGGTGAAGAGTTTGGCTGTCGGACTGCAGGCCCAGATTAAACTACTGGTGAACGAAGTAAGGCAACTGAGGGACGACAACGTGAAAATGAAGGAAGACAACGTGAAAATGAAGGAAGACAACGTGAAAATGAAGGAACAACTGGCAGCAGTTAACCCAGGTAGGAACAAATGCTAACTGACCACACAGTAACTATCACCACCGACGACGGCTGTTATGCCAAACAGTTGTTGTATATCAGTAATATTGTTAGCTCATTCCTACCTCGTGTTGCTAGTTAGGGTGGCGTGATAAGCTAAACGACTGGTCTGATTGGAATTTCATCTGAGAAAACACAGGTTTATCGGGTCAACTCTCTATAACAAGTATCGGTCCAGAGGCAGTGAATCGTCAAAGAACGAATTGACAAAGGGGAGCAATGATGACAAAAGTGATTACTCATGTTACCCTGATACATCTCGCACTGTCCTCATCTCAATGTCTTGCTGTTGAAAACAAGCATTTCTAAAACCATCAACATTAAATCCAAGACAAAACCTTTCGAACGAGGGTACCATACCCTTAGTTATATATTTTATATTAATGTTATGTTGAAATGTTCGCAATTTGACAGATTTCGCATACTTTCAAAAGGTAAACAAAATATACACTTTCAAAGCAAAATTTATTGACACTAAAACTCAATATACAGGAGGCGAATACAGATAACCGCAATACCATTTGATGTTTAACTTTCCCACGTTCTATACAGCAGACCTATACTTGCACACATTTTTGCACGATCAATATTCTAGGGTTTTGAGCTGGCATTCTCCCTTTAAACGCTTCACGAATATATAAGCAACTTCAGTTATTTACTGACACTTTCGCATGTATTTCACATAAGGCCCACGCATAAATAATGTTAAATGTAAGTCATACTCGTACGCTGTCTGTAGCGTGTGCGCCTAGGTCAAAAACAGTGTCAAGTGGCAGAATGTCCTAGCTCCGGTGATAAACCGGACCGCTTAGATCTACAGCCTCTGCAGACGTGTTATTTTCTCTGAGGCTGTCGCTGGAACAATGCGTTTCCAACGTCAAGTCTGATGACAAACGCATGTATGACACAATTTATTTTCTATTTCTGTTAGATTCCGGAATAGATACTTTCTTCAGCTCAATAAAGAGACAGCTTTGGAATGCATCCTCAACGGAGACAGCTACCTTGGTAGCATATTAGAATTTTCGAAATATTTTCACGCGCGCGCACGCACCACGCACGCACACACACACACACACACACACACACACACCACACACAAAACACAACACAGACACAACACACAGACACAGACACAGACAAGACACAGAACACAGAACACAAACACAGACACAGACACAGACACAGACACAGAACACAAGACACAGACACAGACACAGACACAGCCCAAACACACACAGACACAGAACACAACACAGACACAACACAGACACAAACACAAGACACAGACACAGCACAGACACAGAACACACAGACACAGACACAGACACAGACACAGCAAGACACAGAACACAAGACACAAAACACAGAACACAAGACACAGAACACAAACACAAACACAAGACACAGAACACAAACGGACACAGACACAGACACAGCAAGACACAGAACAGCAAGACAGCACAGACACAGACACAGAACAGCAAGACACAGAACAGCAAGACACAGACACAGACACAGACACAGACACAGACACACAAGAAGACACAGACACAGACACAACACAGACACAGACACACAAGACACAACACAGACACAGACACAGCAAGACACAGACAAGACACAGAACACAAGACACAGACACAGACACAGAACACAAGACACAGACACACAAGACACAGACACAGACACAGCACAGACACAGACACAGCACAGACACAAACAGCAAGACACAGACACAGACACAGACACAGACACAGACACAGACACAACAAGACACAGACACAGAACGACAAGACACAGACACAGAACACAAACACAGAACACAAGACACAGACACAGACACAGACACAGACACAGACACAGACACAGACACAGACACAGACACAGACACAACACGACACAGACACAGACACAGACACAGACACAGACACACACAGACACAGACACAGACACAACACAACACAGCAAGACACAGACACAGACACAGACACAGACACAGACACAGCACAGACACAGACACAGCAAACACAACACAGCACAACACAGACACAGACACAGACACAGACACAGACACAGCACAACACAGACACAGACAGACAAGACACAGACACAGACACAACACAGACACAGACAGACACACAGACACAGACACAGACACAGACACAGACACACACAACACAGAACAGACACAACACAGACACACACAGACAGCAACACAGACACACACAGACACAGACAGACACAACACAACACAGACACAGACACAACACACACACAAGACACAGACACAGCACAGACACAACACAGACACAGCACAGACACAGACACAGCACAGACAAGCAAACAAGACACAGACACAGCACAGACACAGAACAGCACAGACACAGACGACAACACAGCACAAACACAAACACAAACACAAACACAACACAACACAACACACAACACAAAAAACACAACACACACAACACAAACACGCACGCACAGACACAGCACAGCACACACACACACACACACACACACACACACTGTACATAGTAACTCTTATTTGTCATTAATATTGGTTTCCGCACGTTAGGTGGAGCCTCTGAAAATGGACGTAAAGCGCCGTCTGGCGGCGTGGTGTATGTTCGCTGGGGGAGAAAGACTTGTCCGGGCAACGCGACCTTGTTGTATTCGGGTAGGTATTTTACGTTACAGAGCATCTACCTAGTGAAAGCTCAGTGGACACCTACGTCCAGTGTCTCGGCTCACACTTATTTTAAACTGCAGTTCGTTCAGCATAAACTGTGTGTACGCCTGGCGCCTGGCCGCCTGACCTAAACCTCGTCTTTGAAGCACAGCTTCACTTAAAAGTTTATAGCATCCCAATGGAAAGTGTACTGTTTGTATTTTACAGTTTTACATTACTATATACATTCATTCATTCTTGCATTCACGCAAACATACATGCATATATGCATATGTGCATACATATGCATGTACCCACATACATACATACATACATACATACATGCATACATACATACATACATACATACATACATACATACATACAATACATCACATACATACAACATACATACATACATACATACATACATACATACATACATACATACATACATACATACATACATACATACATACATACATACATACATACATACATACATACATACATACATACATACATACATACATACATACATACATACATACATACATACATACATACATACATACATCATACATACATACTACTACATACATACATACATACATACATACATACATACATACATACATACATACATACATACATACATACATACATACATACAACATACATATATCACACACATACGTCATAAAATGCATGTTATCATATAACATATTAATATCATATATATATATATATATTATATATATATATATATATATATATATATATATATATATATATATATATATATATGTGTGTGTGTGTGTGTGTGTGTGTGTGTGTGTGTGTGTGTGTGTGTCTTTGTCCACCAGGCATAGCTGGCGGTTCCTACTATACCCACAAGGGGGGCGGAGCCAACTACGAGTGTCTACCCCGGGAACCCCAGTGGGGTGAACACACGGACGGCCTCAAGTCGGGCACTTATATATACGGTGCGGAGTACCAAATGCCCCCTGCCAACTCCCCCTTTCTGAAGGTAATGTTTTGACCGTTGACCGGTTTCTCAAAATGGTCCGTGTAACTGGAGTAATGAACACATTGATTAACTGAGTAATTCATATGGTATCGAGATGGTGTGCACACAAAAAACGACGAATTCAAGGAACATTGGAATCATCGCCATTATGGTGTCGGTCGCGATGCGACAAAGACTGCTTCCATCACTTGATTATTGCTCTAAATGTATCTCTCTGCTGTGAGAGTGATGTCCACGAGTCGGTCTTTATATATCTCAGCTTCAGGTTTCTCATGATGGTATCATTGAACCAGAGATGAGGGCGCTCTCACTTTCTGTGACCAGAAGACAGTTGAGAATAGAGAATCTGCTTTGGTAACCTGTCTGGTGACATCCTTACGAGGTGTCCGGTGCATCAAAGATTCTTTCTGATCGGAAGAGTTTCCATTCCCTGTCCCTTCGAGTATGTCACTGTTTATCACTTTATCCATCCAGGTTATCCTCATGATCGAATGCAGATGTCGCATCATGAAAGCATACAGCTTGTCACCAGTCGTCTGTACACTGTCCAGGCCTCGGCTCCGTATATGAGGGTGGACAGCACGATTGCACGGTATATCCTGCCTTTAACCTACATGGACACGTGGTGGTTGTTCCAGAGTATCTCTCATCAGTATCCGAGTAGTATTAGTCTTCGCTCTGAAGTGTGCGACGTTGAATAGGTCAGCACTAAGTCTAGACTGTATGTAAACACCATCCCCCATGTCTCGGAAAGCCTCGTCGATCATTGCTGATATGAAGATGGAAAAGACCGTGGGGGCCAGTACACAATCTTGCTTGACCCCATTTGTAACACTGAACGATACCTAGACTTCCCCTCCAACACCAACATTCGCCATAATTCCGGTATGTAGAGTGTCGATCATAGTTGTGAACTTCTCTGGGCAGTACATTTCATGGAATCTGCCAGCAAAACGTTTTGAAGTGCCGCTGGCTTTTGCAAGTTACTAGCGACTCTCTCTCGGCGAGCAAATAGAGGTCTCACACCGGCAAGAATATGTCAAGACAGGCGCAAACTATTTGTCCCTTCAATGGCTGGTTGAGAGATTTTGGTTTTCCATACATCAACCGCCCTTGCTGCTGCCACAGTGACATAGTTTTCTGGTTAGGTTTTGCTCCCATAGCCTTCGGTTCTGTCAAGAACTTGTACCACAAGGCAATGGTTTACAACTCTGCATGGCAGGGGCGTCAAACTCCCCGTAGGTATTGCAACACCTGCATACCAGTGCACTGGAATATGGGAGGGCAATAAATGATATGGGAGGGCAATAAACGATATATGACTGTATTTCGCAATTGTATTGTAAAGAACGATATTGCTTGTATTGACTATTTAATAAGCCAACCAAACTCTGATTTTGTTACATTTAAAGTGAGAAAAAAACATTAATTTATTTAGGCATGATTTTTCAGACTAACTTCGCTGGGAACCTGCTCAATAACAACGTGCCATGTGCGGTATGCCACGTAACAGAACGTCACGTGAAGGTGATGATCCCAGCACGGAAGCAGTGTCTGGACGGGTGGACGCGAGAGTACGGCGGCTACTTGACGACGAGTCACTACAATACTGAGTACAAGAAGGTGTTCGAATGCATGGACGAGGCGCCGGAGGTGATCGAAGGAGCCGGGGGAAGACAGGGCGGCGCGTGGTTCTACACGGTCGAGGCAGACTGCGGATACACCCTCCCTTGTCCCAACTACATCGAAGGATGGGCGCTCACGTGTGTCGTCTGTACTAAGTAACTCACCCACGAGCGCTCGCATGTGTCTTCTCTACTAAGTAGTTTCTCCATTCGCGTTCATATGTGTCTTCTCTACTAAGTAGTTTCTCCTTGCCATTTTTCCTCTCTACTACGTAATTCATCCACGAGTGCTCGCGTTTGGCGTCTGTACTACGTCATTCGTCAATGAGCGCCCGCGTGTGGTGTCTGTACTACGTCATTCGTCAATGAGCCCCTCGCGTGTGGCGTCTGTACTTAGTCGTTCGTCAATGAACGCCCGCGTGCGTCGGCTGTTTGTATTAAGTGATTCCACTATAAGCGTATGGCCCCTAGCACACACCTTGTTCAATGGCTATATTGATAACGCTACTGACGACATATTTAGAAAGTAGCCAATAGTTCTTACCTGGCAAACATACAACCAGATATTCAGAGTCACTTTCACATTTCAACAATAGTAGTATAAAATAATATGACATAACACCCCATCATACTTCATTTCATTGGTATTGAGAACATACAATTACATGGTGTTGTTCCATAATACATGCAAATATCCCTTAGGATTTGACAATCGCTATATCAGTAATTTAGACAGATTGACATACATTTTAGTATATGCTTTAGTAACATTTAGTAATAACATATTGGCATCATATAGATATTGCTAAACACAGGTCATGGTTTTTGGTAATACAAAGTATAAACATATTGCCGCCTTCTGATGGTTCAGAACAAACTGTAAATCACTAAGCATAAATACTTTTACCATTGCAACACAAGCAAATGTTCTTGAAATGGGGCCAAAAACAACAGTGGCTCAACAGCTATCAGAGTCATTTGCTGATTTGCTTTTCTTTACTTTTGTAACTGGTTGAATTGTATGTACTCGTTGATATGAATACGATGGATGAAGAAAAAACATGCTGTTTGTGTGAAGCATGATAAATATGAATGTATATGTCTATCACATATGTTGTTATTGCATAGTTACGTCTAATATCAGCAAAAACGCATGAATGTGATGCCCGTATATCAGAGTCAGCCTTCCCTTGTGTAGCACCCTGGGCCTAAATAAGTGCGTCTGTCCATCGGCTTCCATCCATCAAGACTCCCGCTGCATGGACTCAAATAATGTACTGCGTTCAGAGTAATCGCCACTGAATGGTGGTCTAATGCAAATGGTGAGGTGCAACACTTCGGCGGAACATCAACTGTCGCATGGTTGGCATGGTATGCATTAGGGTGGCCAACACAATGAAATCAACCTCGCATACTGGCTAAAAATATGATATTGGGTAAAAAAAACAACTGTGCTAAAATTTCATAGAAATCCATTGAGAGAAAACGGCCTCTCAAAGCAAACAAAGTATATCGCATAGTGATTCATTTTAAGAACTTAACATATTCTATCTTATGAACGTTTTTGTTGATTTGCGGTCATTGGGTCGTAGAACTGAACAAATTCAGCTTAACTGCGCAAACGCAACTATGAGCAACTCTAAAAATCTAAGATGGCCACTGGTCAGATCTTCAAAAATATAGTTTACAAACTCTTTTCTTAGAATTATGTATAATACCGCTTTTATGGGTATTTGGGTATGTAGAATCCATTTCTGATGTACAATTTTACGTTCAATGTCAATATCAGATGCTGAAGCTCATGTGTAGGCGGCACTATTCAATGATATAATGTTTAGTATATTATGCAGTTATCCGCCAGATGGCAGGTTCTACCGGGCTTGCTTGCTACTTCCAGTCCTGTTGGTCTGTTCTCGGATGAAGGAGAAAGGGCAGACCTAAACCTCCCCACATTTTAAAAGGAAACATAAGGCTTGGTGTTAGCAATTACTGGATCTGAGGCTGAGCCAGTTGGAAACAGTGTCACTGGTAATAATGTGGTGTAGTAGTCATTTCAAGATGACGGATTAAACATTGGAAACATTATTTCGCTCGGATGCAGCAATCTTGTGAGAATTCCCCGTCAACTTCACGAGTTTTATTTCGTCTAAACTGTCAAGTTGTACTTGTGCCTTCGGACGGAGGGGGCGCGTCGCGATCACAATATTACGAACAGGTGATACTTTAAATAAATCTTCTGTTCGTCAGCATTTAATACATATGCAAGAGGGTTATAATAAGGCGTCATTTCGAATGTTATCAGTTATACCCCAAATATTGCAAACGCCAGTAAAAATGTTATATATATATATATATATATATATATATATATATATATATATATATATATATATTATTATTATTGGCGGCAATTTTATATCTACATATGCAAGGCAGTTGTTAAACTGCCGGAACATTGTTTCATCAGTCGGAAACCAGAACTGTCGACAATTGTCTATTTGTATTTTTTCAATGAAGGTTTTATTGAAATACGCAAACATTTCTAATTGCATCTAATTATATGTTATCATTCGCAGTGCAATTTGTGTAGCATCCTGCACTTAGCAAATTGTATGCAGCCGTCATAGCAATATTCACAGTTGGCTGTCCCACTAATCCATGAAAGAGTAATATATTCATAATCACACCACTGCTATTAGTAACAGTTTTCATTTCCAAGTGTGTTTGCTATATCACCAGATGTGAGACAGACAGACAGACTGTTTGTAAACGGCATAATCGTGTAATATATGACTTACAGCAGTCCTTGCTGAAACAATTCCCATTTTCTTCCCATAACTGTCGCATCACGTTTACTCACTTCACATTTCAGATGTGCTAAATACATTACTCCATACTGCGACGTAATGATGATAACTTTTACTAAAAACAAACGAAAAGGCTCATCTGTGTTACGTCGTGCCGATGGAGATCTTGTTTACCGTGAATGCTGTTGGGCCGGTTACACTTGGCGCCACCTGGCGAACATAGCCTGAAACTGAATTATAAACTCTATTACTGACACTATAACATAAACGTACAAACACCAAGAAGGCACATGTATGTATATACAGAAGTTCAGGTTCAAGGTCAATATCTGAATACAAATAAGCAAATAGAAGTAATTACCAATAATGAACAGCAAGGCATGTCAGGCAACCTATGTATTTTTGTCCTGAAACACCTACAGGGAGATACACAGACAACACATTGAATAAGATTAAATATATGCGAAAAAAAAAAATAAAGGTTAGATTTTTTAAACATACATATACAACACATCTATCATGGAATATGCCATGCTAAACACTTAGTGAGTTAAATAGGGTCATCCTTGTTCGTCCCCATGCAACAGTCATACATCATCTTAGTCTTCATCTGCTATCATCCTGTAGTCAGGAAAGTTGCTGCAATCAGATTTGTGGGATTTGCAGAGAGCAGTGCAGGGGGGTGTTCCTCTTGCATGAGCAGTGACCCTGGCAAGATGTCTTGCAACCACATTTGATCAGTTCCAATACGGCTACTGGTGCTGGTTTTGTAGAGACACCGGACTGGGACATACTCGTCCCCAGAAAGCATCCATCCAGTTTCCTCTGGGTGTGGTGTTATATAGCTGTTGTCCCTCATGGCCGCAACGCCGATTCCTGGACTTGAATAGTTCCCAACGCAAAGGTGGTATGGTAGCTGCACCCCATAGCTGAATCCTGATCAAACTTCTCGATGGGCCGCACTTCTTCGGGCAGCTCACCGTGCACCAGCTCATGGCTTGTGAGCACCTCTTCGCCAAGGAGTTGGAAGGCAGAGACGATGGTGTCACCACTGGGCAAGGATAGGTACGAGGTGATCCAACTCTTCTTTGAATTGCCAAAACAATTTCCTCCCCAATCTGCACCTGTGAAGTTATGGAAAGCAATAAGACCTTGACACTTCTCTCGGCCAATGACGCTCACACGCTCACGAGTGATGATCGATCGATACTTGTCGCCTTTTCCAGTGAGGAATTGTGCTTGGTGAATGCACCAAGTCGTTCATGATCCACAAGGTCCACGAGCAAGATCAGTACGTCAGTGTCAGGCGACCACATATTTATGCCTCTCACAGTGGAGTCACCGATGGCATCAATTACATGCAAAGGAACCATGGTGTCTGCCTCATCATGATTGCGAGTGGACATCGACTCAGCCAAGGAGTGGGGTTGATTTATCTGAACAGTGGTACCTTTCACGACGACCACCCATTTCTTCGACCCTTTGTATTCCTCCAGTACGACATTACCAAGAATGTTGGAGCGGACCGCCTTTTTCTTTGGGAGAGAGATCGATCAGCTCTTTGAGGATAATTTTAGCAATGTCCATCAAGTCATGGATTGCATATTCCATCGCCTTTCCCTGCGTTCTTCTGTTTCAGTGATTGAGGGATGTTACAGGAGTCAAATATGATGCGCTCCTCGTCGTACGGTTTCGCCATCTTTGTAATTCTCTTGACAAAGGCATCCTTGAAATTGATGATTTTTTTCATACATTGAACTACACTCATGGAGAAGAGGTTGAACTAAATCATCATTGAGAATGTATCCCACTAAGTGTTCAACATGGCATGTTCCATGATAGATGTGTTGTATATGTATGTTTAAAGAATCTAACCTTTAACATTTTAATTTTCGCCCATATTTAATCTTATTCAAGGTGTTTTCTGTATGTATCCCTGTAGGTGTTTCAGGACAAAATGAAATAGGTTGCTTAACATGCAGTGCAGTTCATTATTAGAAATTATTTCTATATGCTTATTTGTATTCAGATTTTGACCTTGAACCAGAACTTCTGTATATACATACATGTGAGTTCTTGGTGTTTGTAAGTTTGTATTCTAGTATTATGCTGTAATAAAAAATTGTAACATTACCTAATTGTTATAATTTAATTGTATTTAATGTTCATAATATGTTGACCTTTGTTTTGACCTTTCTGCATGACTTTCGACTTGAAACCAGTTAAAAATGACCTTTACCTTAACCTTTTTGCATGGCCTTGACTATTGACCTGAAACATAGTCCAGATTATCAGGCCTTTTTGAAAACCCTACAATAGAGTCTAACATCATTGAAGTTGGTCAACTAGTTCCAGAGATATGCCATTTTCCACGAGTGACGGCGGCCATCTTGGATTTTGAGCCTTATAGGTCATACCCAAATAAAGTCAAATCAATCACTATCTCACTTTGGGCATCCGATTCCTGCGGAACGTACATCCCAGTCTACACTATTATGCTTCCGTCCAAACGTAAGACTTCGTAATAACTCGCCCTGCTTTCAGATTCACTGGTTAAGGCAAACCTCGACGTCTATTGTTTGGGGCCGATTCTACCTTCAGGGAGCAAGACACAAGAACGAGCCCAGGCACTGATGAAATGTAAAGTAACGATGTCTTTCCTTTGGTTGCCTTGTTACGCTGCCTACCTTTTACGAATTTATTTATAATGGTTGGTTTTTTTTTTTATTATATATATATATATATATATATATATATATATATATATATATATATATATATATATATATATTAAAATAATGCCAAATTAAGAGTTACATTTAAATATACATGCACCACTGTCTATAGCGAGGTACTCAGTCATACAACTCAGTGAGTTGTTTTCCAGTGATCTGTTATAAAACCTCCGCGTCCCGTGAAAACTATTCAAGGTGAGACATTTCTTCGCCGTATAACATTGTCGTTAATATTATCAGACATGCCACATTTGTGGGATGACAATCCGTATTTTTGACTTAAAATTCTGTAAAAATCCGTATCAATACGTATCACTAATCAGATCTTCCAGTTAACTGGCCTAAGTTCTTAAAGCCTTTTCTAAACGTTTTTTCTTCACGTTTTATTCGGCGTTTTTTCGATATTTATGTGTTTGGATTGTTATTCTGTGTCACTCCCGCTAAAAAGAAGTCAGATATAATATTTGGTATTGTGTTTGTTTTATATTGTGTTTTATATCAATGTAATGCCGTCGGCGTCGAGTTGACGTAAATATAAGCCGATGTCACAAGGCGGGAGCAGTTAGCGCAGCCCAGACGCATCGGGGCCTCAAAGCCAGGCTTTGTCAAAGTGTGCATTGCGAAGTCCAAATAAAACACAATTTGCCATATTTTATAAAGTTATTTATATTTAAAACAAATATATATGCATCATATAGAATGAAAATTAATGATGTAGACTTAATTTTCGGAACACATCCGCAAATCGCAAGACATCGCCTTTGCGGTCGTGATGCATCTGGGGAGCGCTAACTGCTCACGCCCAGTGACATCGGCTTATTTAGTTACGTCGACTCGACGACATTACATTGATCTAAAACACAATTAAAAAATATATATCTGACTTCTTTTTAGCGGGAGTGATGCAGAATGACATTCCAAACCAATACATATCGAAAAGACATGGTAAAACCTTTTTGAAAAGCTCTAATAATTTAGGCCAGTTAACTGGAAGATTTTATTTTATTTGTTTTATTTCACTTCAGCAACATTTTGAAATCAGAAATGCAGGCGATTCCGTTGAACTCAGCGCAGAGCTCCATTTCCTGTACGCCTGTACTGCTTTTCATAACGATCACGTGCCTGCCACGTGCCCCGTTCCCACCCGTTGAGCCACCTGCCGCAGTTTAAAGAACTAAACTTTACTAGCGCGCCATCTATTACGCGCTACAATAAACTAATCGGTGGTTTAGTTCGTTCGTTTCGAATCGATTTACTTAGTAACTAACAGTAAACGATTATTCCATTATACCGTATTGTTTTGTGACGCATACAAGGACATAATGGCCGACTTCGATTAAGCTACTCGAGTTACCCGCGTAACCCCAACATGGTATCCGGTGTATCAGAATTTATACTGCGCGCGCAGTACTACGCGCGTTGTAGCGCTTACATTTTTTCCGGCGTTAGAAACGTTCCGGTTGACGTTTGTGCGCATGCGCGATATATGTAAAATGTGCAGCGAAAAGACAAAGCATTTATGATATAAATATTACGGGTTGTTCGTTAGGATGTATATAACCTCTCAGCAAAGGTATTTGTCGCAAATTAACACGAGGCAAATAAGTTTTGAAGCATATTTTGATAGCAAGTGTAAATCACGTGACTCTAGTGCTCCATAATCCGTGACAGTGATTGATAAAAAAACGTAATATTTTATTGCACTGAACGACATTTAAAGAAACTCGTCACAGTAATCATCACAGGAAAGTTAACGAACAGCTCGTGGCATTTATACCGAAATGCTTTGTTGTTTCGCTGGACATTGATGATTTTACATTTATTGCGCATACGCAGAATCGTCAACCGGAACGTTTTTAACGACCGGAAACATGTAAGCGCGACAGCGTAATCCAACTGAACAACGGTGATCGTGATCACGGACATAAACCTTTATGTTAATAAGTAAAATAAAATAAAGTAATCAGTTGTTTAGTGTGTAAATTGTGACGTTCATCTTTTTAATTTATAATTCATAGAATGTGGTGACTTTAATCCATATTCAAATGATTGTGTCGTGTAAGGTTTAATGAATTTATTGTGCAGTCGAGGCCTAAGTTTCCTATGCTCTTTCACTGTTAATGACGTCAGTTACTCGAGGGAATCCTCTGTAAACCGCGATAGGGCCTGTAAGTGGGTCACGATACATGGCGAGACTCCGCGCGACTGGAATTGATTAGGGACTGGACACAAGAATAATATTCTAACGATGGATGACAGTTGTAGCTTCCGACTGATGAATACTACGAAAATCAGGTCTTAAATATATTGTGTTATATCAGTTCTTATCTTAAATGTCCGATTTAATATTGCATTTACCACACTACCATAGACATATAGTGATTTACGTAGTGCAGATAATAAACACGATTTTAGGCCGTATGTGTCTTTTACGGGATTTGCATTTTACATTGGTATACGTTATGGTTTCGATAAGCACTTATATGTGACAAGTTGTCTAAATGCACATAATCATAACACAAGTATACGTTTGCCCCAAACAGGTTGTTCTGCGCGAAAAATGGCACTCTTCATTATTAGTCAAGATCGCCAAACACAAGTACTTGCCGCTAATGCCATGGCAACCACCATAATAATCGATTAAAATTCATGATTTCCGTGATCATTGTCACCGGCAAAGTGTTCCATTGCTTCTGCTTGTAATAATCCTTCGGACAAAATAACTTAAACACGCTATTTGGGAACAGTTCGATTATTACAAACAAAAACAAAACAAAACAAAGTCCTATGGCTATGTGTTAACATGGAGAATGTGGATTTCCTGCCCCCAACTGCCGCCAGCCACGTTTTCGCGCGCGAGACTTACACGCCCTATTGCCTCGGGTAGCGGCCTAGAAGATTGACCTTGTTTATCTATGTCAAGAAGGGTCACGTGAGAAAGTGATCTTGGATGTTCGATTTTTCATTGTTTCTGCGCATGCGCAATAAATGTAAAATCATCAATGTCCAGCGAAACAACAAAGCATTTTCGATATAAATGCCACGGGCTGTTCGTTAACTCTCCTGTGATGATTACTGTGAAGAGTTTCTTAATATGTCGTTCAATGCAATAAATATTACGTTTTTTATAAACCACCGTCACGGATTATGGCGCACTATAAGTCACGTGATTTATGCTTGCTATCAAAATATGCTTCAAAACTTGTTTTCCTCGTGTTAATTTGCGACAAATAACTTTGCTGAGAGGTTATATACATCCATAGTATTTATCCCATAAATGCTTTGTCTTTTCGCTGCACATTGATGATTTTACATGTATTGTGCATGCGCAGAAACGTCAATCGGAACATTTATAACGCCGGAAAAATGTAAGCGCTACGGGCTACAGCGTAGCTCAAACGAAGTCGGCCAATGTGGTTAAAAATAATTTCTCCACAAATTTAGATAGAATGCGTATACAAATTTAGTACAGCCGTATCACTTAAAAATCGCCAAAATCCGTTTCGGATACGGGTAATCCGTATCATGTGGCAGGTCTGTATTATGTTCTATAATTTTGTTATTCGACTTTGCACTTACGGAAAGCACCTGGCGGACAGTTCGCTCGCAAGAAGCACGTTTACCGGATGCCGATAGAGTGTAGCACTGTACGTGTCAGACGCCGGAGATATGTTTTGCAATATTATTGTTCGGCTGTTTCTGGTATCCTTATTCGTTTCGACACGTAAATGTAAAAAAAGATAGCAATACGCGCAACAAATGGCATGTTTCATTATTTGTGAATGACGGACAGAGAGATCAATACGTGAACTAGGAGTCGATACCCGGCATTTCAGAAAAAAGACGCGAACTCTAAGTCTGAATCACACCACAGGCGGCCTGTGCCGCGGACCACGTGATGTGAAAATTACGCTCATCCTGGCCAAGAGCATTTCGGATATTACGTCACCGTACGTCTGTATAACGCATCTCCATAGTAATATCGGCTACACGAACGGTAAGCTGCGCTCTTTTTTCCTCACGATTTTTATAGGTTTTTGCTTGCGAAACAAGTATAATTCAAGATAACTGACAGTGTGTACAAGTGTCACAATACAAACTACTATTGTACTCATTATTTTGTTCTTTACTTCAGTCTCAGGAAGACGGTTACAACTTAAAAGACGATCGACACTAAACTTCAATCTTAACTATTCAATGGGCCGAGACCCTGCCCCTGGAAGAGCACAACGGAGGAGAAAATCATCGCAGACACAGGAGAAACGGGAACAGTCGGGGAAATACGACAAAGAAATCGGGGAGAAACAGGTCAGTTGGATGTGTTCTGGTTACTGCTCCTTCGAAGGACACAGACGTCCCGTAAAATGTTTTTTAAAGTAACTGGACATTGTCTTGATCTAGACAAAATGTTGTATCGTGTATAATATATGAAAAGTAAATACAATTTTAAATACTAATCAGTTTGTGTAATAGTAACAATGGCAATCACACCATTGGCAATTTGATACCAAGGATAATGTTACATTATCGATGTATTATCCAAAAAGAATTATATTTAGTACATTTTCCGTGAAGTTGTGTTTGTGAATAGGGAGTAATACTTTTGTTATTAATATAAGTATGACTTATAATTTATTTAGTTACAAAATCAATTTCTACTTAACCCCAGGTATTTGATTGTACTTACCACTATTTTAATCTGGCATTTGATGTGTTATAATCTAGCATGTATGCTATACATTTCATAACATATAAATGACATGCTATATTGCAAATTTATTACTAAAAGGAACACATTTTTACTTTTGATGGTTTTTTACACACTACCAACCAATTTTTTTCACGAAAAAAGTTATAATATGATATGTTAGCAAGTCACAATTTGAATGTGTAGCTACTTATAAATAATTTTGCTTACCATTAAATTTAACACATAATTTGTAATAAATTAAACTACTTTGTTTAAATGAGGCCTACATTTTATGTTATAAATTACCAATCAGTGAATGGTTTTATACATAGGACACTGGTTACACAATCAATTTTTTTTGCTGGTTTGGACTTCTGGAGACATATGGCTTGTTCAACCAAATAATCAAAATGTGATTAAATAACTACTTATCCAGGGCTTATAGTTCAGTATTTAATCGGTGTAGTACAACCTGCCAATCTTTTCATATAATTTTTTTTATTTGTGTTCATACGTTTCAATGTATACAATGTGGGAAGTAAAACTTGCTTCAGATGGGGAAGGGGTAGGCCCACCTCCCCTTGGCCTAGGTACCTGCCTTTGGCTACCCCGACATGCAACTGCATGTTACAAGCTCACAAACAGCATTTGGAATTGCAGGACTTCTTAACAAAATGTCTGCCAATCCCACTTAATTTATTGATTCCAATTCCACCCACACTGGCAATTCCTTTTCAAGTCCAGTAAACTATTTTATTATCACTCAACCAAAACTATGGCAATTCTGATTACAACTAACTTATTTTATTCCAATTCTGCTTCCATTATGGCGATTCTGATTCCATCATGTTTTCAACCGTTTTGGATTATACCCACCTACCAATCCAACACCGTATAATGATGATGATCAAGCCACTTAGTCTATATCGGTTTTAATTCCACTAAATAATAGTGAAAACGGTGGCTTTTTACTCAATGTCAAAGCATATAGGCCACAAATGACTCTTCTCCACTGAACACAATTTTGGACATTTACTTGCATTTCCATCTGCTTGTGCCATCTCCCTCTCCACTTTTTGCACCATGTATTTCCCACCCTTCCTCTTTCTTCCATTGCAGCTGGTCAAGTATCTCTACCATTACAGCTGGTCAGCTACTTCTTTCATTGCAGCTGATCAACTAGTTATTCCACTGCAGCTGGTCAACTACTTCTTACATTGCAGTTTTAAATTATTTCTTCAGTTGCAGCTGGTCAAGATCTTCTTCCATTACAGATGGTCAAGTCCTTCTTCCATTGCAGCTGTTCAACTTCTTCTTCCACTGCAGCAGGTCAATTACTTCCATCATTACTGTGGTCAACTACTTCTTCCATTGTAACTGGTCAATTAATTCTTTCATTGCAGCTGGTCAAGTATTTCTATCATTACAGCTGCTCAGCTAATTATTCCATTGCAGCTGGTCAATACTAATTCCATTGCAGCTGGTCAAGTACTTCGTCCATTACAGCTGCTCCAGTTCTTGTATTTTAGCTGGTCAACTACTTCTTCCATAGCAGCTGGTCAACGTTTTCTTCCATTGCAGCTAGTCAAGTACTTCTTCCATTACAGCTGGTCAACTGGTTCTTCCGTTGCAGCTGGTCAAGCGCTTTTTCCATTACAGCTGGTCAATTACGTCTTCCATTGCAGATGGTCAACTACTTCTTCCACTGCAATTTTGCAACTAGTTCTTCCATTGCAGCTGGTCAAGTACTTCTTCCATTACAGATGATCAAGTCCTACAATTGCAGCTATTCAACTAAGTCTTCCAATGTAGCTGGTCAATAACATTTTGTCATTGCAGCCGGTCAAGTACTTCTTGTTTTACAGCTGGTCAAGTATTTCTTCCTTTTCTACTGCTTAAGTACTTCTTCCGATACAGCTGGTCAAATACTTCTTACATTGCTGATGGTCAACTACTTCTTCCATTGCAGTTTTTCATCTACTTCTTCCATTGCAGCTGGTCAAGTACTTCTTCAATTACAGTTTATCATCTAATTCTTCCATTACAGATGTTTAAGTCCTTCTTCCATTGCAGCAGTTCAACTTCTTCTTCCACTGCAGCTGGTCAATTACTTGTTTCATTGCAGCTAGACAAATACTTCTTCGTTTACAGCTGGTCAATTACTTCTTCAAATGCAGCTGGTCAAGTAATTCTTACATTGCAACTGGACAACTATTTCTTCCTTTGCAGATGGTCAACTAAATCAATCAACTGTTTCGACTGCAGCCAGTCAAGTATCTCTACCATTACAGCTGGTCATCTAGTTCTTCCATTCAGTTGGTCAAGCGCTTTTTCCATTACAGCTGGTCAAATACTTCTTCCATTGCTGCTGGACAACTACTTATTCCTTTGCAGATGGTCAACTACTTCTCCAATTGCAGTTTTGCAACTAGTTCTTCCATTGCCGCTGGTCAAGTACTTCTTCCATTACAGATGGGCAAGTCCTTCTTTTATTGCAGCTAGCCAAGTACTTCTTCTTTTACAGCTGGTCAAGTATTTCTTCCTATTCAGCTGGTTAAGTACTTCTTCCTGTACATCTGGTCAATTACTTCTTACAATGCAGATAGTCAACTACTTCTTCCATTGCAGGTGGTCAAAGTACTTCTTCAACTACAGTTGGTCAACTACTTCTATCATTGCAGCTAGTGAAGTATTTTTCGTTTTCAGCTGGTAAAGTATTTCTTCTATTTCAGCTGATCAAGTACTTTTTCCTTTACAGTTGGTCAAATACTTCTTCAGTTGCAGCTGGTCAAGTAATTCTTATATTTCAGCTGGAAAACTACTTCTTCCATTTCAGCTGGTCAAGTATCTCTACCATTACAGCTGGTCAGCTACTTCTTTCATTGCAGCTGATCAACTATTTATTCCTATGCAGCTGGTCAAGTACCTCTTCCATTATTGCTGGTCATCTAGTTCTTCCATTGCAGCTAGTCAAGACCATCTTCCACTGCAGCTGGTCAAGTACTTCTTGCGTTACAGCTGGATAAGTATTTCTACCATTAGAGCTGCTCAGCTAATTCTTCCACTGCAGCTGGTAAACTACTTATTCCATTGCAGCTGGTCAAGTACTTCGTCCATTAAGGCGGTTCAAGTTATTCTATTGCAGCCGGTCGACTACTTCTTCCATTGCAGCTGGTTAAGTACTTATTCCATTACAACTGGTCAATACTTCTTCCATTAGAGCTGGTCAACTGGTTTTTCCATTGCAGCTGGCCAAGCGCTTTTCCCATTAAAACTGGTCAAGTCCTTATTCCATTGCTGATGTTCAACTACGTCTCCATTGTAGCTGGTCAACTACTTCCTCCATTGCAGTTTTGCAACTAGTTTTTCCATTGCAGCTGGTCAAGTACTTCTTCCACTACAGTTGGTAAACTGGTTCTTCCATTACAGATGGGCAGGTCCTTCTTCCATTGCAGCTGTTCAATTACGTCTCCCATTTTAGATTGTAAATTACTTCTTTCATTGCAGCTAGTCAAGTACTTCTTCTTTTACAGCTGGTCAAGTATTTCTTCCTTTTCAGCTGGTCAATTACTTCTTACATTGCAGGTGGTCAACTACTTCTTCCATTGCAGTTTTACAACTACTTCTTCCAATGCAGCTGGTCAAGTACTTCTTCCTTTACAGATGGTCAAGTCCTTCCATTGCAGCTGTTCAACTTCTTCTTCCTTTGAAGCTGGTCATCTACTTTTTCATTGCAGCCGGTCAAGTACTTCTTGTTTTACAGCTGGTCAAGTATTTCTTCCTTTTCTACTGCTAAGTACTTCTTCCGATACAGCTGGTCAAGTACTTCTTACATTGCTGATGGTCAACTAATTCTTCCATTGCAGTTTTTCATCTACTTCTTCCATTGCAGCTGGTCAAGTACTTCTTCAATTACAGTTTATCATATAATTCTGCCATTACAGATGTTTAAGTCCTTCTTCCATTGCAGCAGTTCAACTTCTTCTTCCACTGCAACTGGTCAATTACTTGTTTCATTGCAAATAATTCCTCGTTTACAGCTGGTCAAGTATTTCTTCCTTTACAGCTGGTCAATTACTTCTTCAAATGCAGCTGGTCAAGTCCTTCTTCCATTGCAGCTGTTCAATTACGTCTCCCATTGTAGATGGTCAAACTTTTCAATCAACTGTTTCCACTGCAGCCAGTCAAGTATCTCTACCATTACAGCTGGTCATCTAGTTCTTCCGTTCAGTTGGTCAAGCGCTTTTTCCATTACAGCTGGTCAAGTACTTCTTCCATTGCAGCTGGACAACTACTTATTCCTTTGCAGATGGTCAACTACTTCTCCAATTGCAGTTTTGCAACTAGTTCTTCCATTGCCGCTGGTCAAGTACTTCTTCCATTACAGATGGGCAAGTCCTTCTTTTATTGCAGCTACCAAGTACTTCTTCCTTTACAGCTGGTCCAAGTAATTTCTTCCTATTCAGCTGGTTAAGTACTTCTTCCTGTACATCTGGTCAATTACTTCTTACAATGCAGATAGTCAACTACTTCTTCCATTGCAGGTGGTCAAAGTACTTCTTCAACTACAGTTGGTCAACTACTTCTATCATTGCAGCTAGTGAAGTATTTTTCGTTTTCAGCTGGTAAAGTATTTCTTCCATTTCAGCTGATCAAGTACTTTTTCCTTTACAGTTGGTCAATACTTCTTCAGTTGACTGGTCAAGTAATTCTTAATTCAGCTGGAAAACTACTTCTTCCATTTCAGCTGGTCAAGTATCTCTACCATTACAGCTGGTCAGCTACTACTTTCATTGCAGCTGATCAACTATTTATTCTTATGCAGCTGGTCAAGTACCTTCTTCCATTATTGCTGGTCATCTAGTTCTTCCATTGCAGCTAGTCAAGACCATCTTCCACTGCAGCTGGTCAAGTACTTCTTGCGTTACAGCTGGATAAGTATTTCTACCATTAGAGCTGCTCAGCTAATTCTTCCACTGCAGCTGGTCAAGTACTTCGTCCATTAAGGCGGTTCAAGTTATTCTATTGCAGCTGGTCGACTACTTCTTCCATTGCAGCTGGTTAAGTACTTATTCCATTACAACTGGTCAATACTTCTTCCATTAGAGCTGGTCAACTGGTTTTTCCATTGCAGCTGGCCAAGCGCTTTTCCATTAAAACTGGTCAAGTCCTTATTCCATTGCTGATGTTCAACTACGTCTTCCATTGTAGCTGGTCAACTACTTCCTCCATTGCAGTTTTGCAACTAGTTTTTCCATTGCAGCTGGTCAAGTACTTCTTCCACTACAGTTGGTAAACTGGTTCTTCCATTACAGATGGGCAGGTCCTTCTTCCATTGCAGCTGTTCAATTACGTCTCCCATTTTAGATTGTAAATTACTTCTTTCATTGCAGCTAGTCAAGTACTTCTTCTTTTACAGCTGGTCAAGTATTTCTTCCTTTTCAGCTGGTCAATTATTTCTTACATTGCAGGTGGTCAACTACTTCTTCCATTGCAGTTTCCCATCTACTTCTTCCAGTGCAGCTGATCAAGAACTTCTTCCATAACTGATGTTTAAGTCCTTCTTCCAATGCAGCTGTTAAACTTCTTCTTCTCCTGCAGCTGATTAATTACTTCTTTCTTTGCAGCTATTCAAGTACTTCTTCTTTTACAGGTAGTGAAGCATTTCTTTCTTTTCAGCTGGTCAAGTACTTCTTCCGTTACAGGTGGTCATTTCTTCTTCAATTGCGGATGGTCAACTACTTCTTCCATTGCAGTTTTTCAGCTACTTCTTCCATTGCAGCTGGTCAAGTACTTCTGCCTTTACAGATGGTCAAGTCCTTCTTCCATTGCAGCTGTTCAACTTCTTCTTCCATTGAAGATGGTTAACTACTTCTTTCATTGCAGCTAGTCAACTACTTCTTCGATTACAGCTGGTCAAGTGTTTCTCCCACTTCAGCTGCTCATGTACTTCTTCCTTTACATCTGGTCAATTACTTCTTCAATTGCCCCATGTCAAGTAATTCTTACACTGCAGCTGGACAACTACTTCTTCTTTTGCAGATGGTCAACTAATTCCACTGAACCTTGTCAAGTACTTCTTGTGTTACAGCTGGTCAATACTTCTTGAATTACGGATGGTCAACTACTTCTTCCATTGCAGTTTTTCATCTACTTCTTCCAATGCAGCTGGTCAAGTACTTCTTCCTTTACAGATGGTCAAGTCCTTCCATTGCAGCTGTTCAACTTCTTCTTCCTTTGAAGATGGTCATCTACTTCTTTCATTGCAGCTAGTGAAGTACTTATACGTTTAAAGCTGGTCAATTACTTCTTCAATTGCCCCATGTCAAGTAATTCTTACACTGCAGCTGGACAACTACTTCTTCCTTTGCAGATGGTCAACTAATTCCATTGAACCTTGTCAAGTACTTCTTCCATTGCAGCTGGTCAAGCATCTCTACCATTACAGCTGGTCAGCTACTTCTTTCAATGCAAATGATCAACTATTTATTCCATTGCAGATGTTCAACTACTTCTTCCATTGCAGCAGTTCAAGGACTTCCTCTATTACTGTGTCAACTACTTCTTCCATTGTAACTGGTCAAGCACTTCATTCATTGTAGCTGGACAAGTGTTTTTACCATTACAGCTGGTCAGCTAATTCTTCCATTGCAGCTGGTCAATTATTATTCCATTGCAGTTGGTCAAGTACGTCTTCCATTAGAGCTTGTCCAGTTCTTGTATTGTAACTGGTCAAGTACTTCTTCCATTGCAACTGGTCACAGTTTTCTTTCTTTGCAGTTGGTTAAGTACTTCTTCCATTGCAGTTAGTCAACTTTTTGTTCCGTTGTAGCAAGACAAGTACTTCTTCTATTACAGCTGGTCAAGTACTTCTTCCAATAGAGCGGTCAACTGGTTTTTCCGTTGCTGCTGGTCAAGCGCTTTTTCCAATACAGCTGGTCAAATACGTCTTCCATTGCAGCTGGATAACTACTTCTACCTTTGCAGGTGGTCAACTACTTCTTCCTTTACAGCCGGACAATTATTCTTACATTGCAGATGGTAAACTACTTTTTCCATTGCAGTTTTTCACCTACTTCTTCCGTTGAAGTACTTCTTCCATTACAGATGGTCAATTACTTCTTTCATTGCAGCTGGTCAACTGTTTATTCCACTGCAGCTGGTCAATTACTTCTTGCACTACAGCTGGTCATCTAGTTCTTCCGTTGCAGCAGGTCAAGTGCTTTTTCCGTTACAGCTAGTCAAGTACGTCTTAAATTGCAGCTGGGCAAGTACTTCTTTGTTAGTAGATGGTCAACTACTTCTTCTATTGCAGTTTTCAAGTACTTCCTCCATTACAGCTGGTCATCTAGTTCTTTCTTTAAGATGGTCAAGTACGTCTTCCATTGCAACTGGACAAGTACTTCTTCCTGTACAGATGGTCAGGTCCGTCTTCCATTGCTGATGTTCAACTACGTCTTCCACTGTAGCAGTTCAAGTACTTCCTCCATTACTGTGGTCGACTACTTCTTCTATGTGTCAACTTCTTCCATGTAGCGTCAAGTATTCCTCCATTACTGTGGTCGACTACTTCTTCTATTGTAACTGGTCAATTACTTCTTTCATTGCAGCTGATCAAGTATTTCTACCATTACAGCTGGTCAGCTAATTCTTCCATTGCAGCTGTTTAATTCTGATTCCATTACAGCTGGTCAAGTACTTCGTCCATTACAGCTGGTCAAGTTCTTGTATTGTAGCTGGTCAAGTACTTCTTTCATTGCAGCTGGTCAAAGTTTTGTTCTTTTGCAGATGGTCAAATACTTCTTCAATTTCAGGTGGTCAACTTTTTCTTCCATTGCAGTTAGTCAAGTACATCTTCCATTACAGCTGGTCAAGTGGTTCTCCCGTTGCAGCTGGTAAAGCGCTTTTTCTATTACAGTTGGTCAAGTACGTCATCCATTGCAGATGGTCAAGGCCTTCGTCCATTGCAGCTGGTCAACTACTTCTTTCATTGCAGCTAGTCAAGTACTTCTTTGCTTACATGTTGTCAAGCGCTTTTTCTATTACAGCTGGTCAAGTACGTCTTCCATTGTAGCTGGACAACTACTTCTTCCTTTGCAGCTGGCCAATTATTCCTACATTGGAGATGGTCAACTACTTCTTCAATTACAGATGGTCAAGTCCTTCGTCCATTGCAGCTGGTCAACTACTTCTTTCATTGCAGCTAATCAAGTACTTCTTTGTTTACAGCTTGTCAAGCGCTTTTTCTATTACAGCTGGTCAAGTACGTCTTCCATTGCAGCTGGACAACT
Organism: Ridgeia piscesae; assembly: GCA_025642075.2. Classification (NCBI taxonomy): domain Eukaryota; kingdom Metazoa; phylum Annelida; class Polychaeta; order Sabellida; family Siboglinidae; genus Ridgeia; species Ridgeia piscesae. Next base: position 75,001 of record JAODUO010001722.1, read on the forward strand.
ACTTCTTCTATTGCAGTTTTGCAACTAGTTCTTTCATGGCAGCTGGTCAAGTACTTCTTCCATTACAGATGGTCAAATGCTTCTTCCATTGTAGCTGTTCAACTGCTTCTTCCACTGCAGCTGGTCAACTACTTCCTTCAGCGCAGCTAGTAAAGTACTTCTTCGTTTACAGCTTGTCAAGTATTTCTTCCATTTCAGCTAGTAAGATACTTCTTCCTTTATAGCGGGTCAATTACTTCTTCAATGGTACATGGTGAAGTAATTCTTACATTGCAGCAGGAAAACTACTTCCTACTTTGCAGATGGTCAACTAATTTCATTGAACCTTGTCTAGTACTTCTTCCACTGCAGGTCGTCAATATATCTACCATTACAGCTTGTCAACTCTTTCATTCATTGCAGCTGGTCAACTACTTATTCCACTGCAGCTGGTCAAGTACTTCTTGCAATACAGCTTGTCATCTAGTTCTTCCGTTCCAGCTAGTCAAGTGCTTTTTCCTTTACAGCTAGTCAAGTACGTCTTAACTTGCAGCGTGCAAGTACTTCTTTCTTTGCAGATGGTCAACTACTTCTATTGCACTTTTCAACTACTTCTACCATTGCAGCTGGTCATGTATCTCTACCATTACAGCTGGTCAGCTACTTCTTTCAATGCAGCTGATCAACTATTCATTCCAGTGCAGCTTGTCAAGTACTTCTTCCATTACAGCTGGTCATCTAGTTCTTTCTTTAAGATGGTCAAGTACGTCTTCCATTGCAACTGGACAAGTACTTCTTCTTTCCAGATGGTCAACTGCTTCTTCTATTGCAGTTTTCAACTACTTCTACCATTGCAGCTGGTCATGTATCTCTACCATTACAGCTGGACAAGTACTTTTTCCATTACAGCTGGTCATCTAGTTCTTTCTTTAAGATGGTCAAGTACGTCTTCCATTGCAACTGGACAAGTACTTCTTCCTATACAGATGGTCAGGTCCTTCTTCCATTGCTGATGTTCAACTACGTCTTCCACTCTAGCAGTTCAAGTACTTCCTCCATTACTGTGGTCAACTACTTCTTCTATTGTAACTGGTCAATTACTTCTTTCATTGCAGCTGATCAAGTATTTCTACCATTACAGCTGGTCAGCTAATTCTTCCATTGCAGCTGTTTAATTCTTATTCCATTACAGCTGATCAAGTACTTCGTCCATTACAGCTGGTCAAGTTCTTGTATTGTAGCTGGTCAAGTACTTCTTTCATTGCAGCTGGTCAAAGTGTTGTTCCTTTGCAGTTGGTCAAATACTTCTTCAATTTCAGGTGGTCAACTTTTTCTTCCATTGCAGTTAGTCAAGTACATCTTCCATTACAGCTGGTCAAGTACTTCTTCCATTACAACGGGTCAACTGGTTCTTCCGTTGCAGTTGGTATAGCGCTTTTTCTATTACAGCTGGTCAAGTACGTTTCCATTGCAGATGGTCAAGTCCTTCGTCCATTGCAGCTGGACAACTACTTCTTCCTTTGGAGGTGGTCAACTACTTCTTCTTTTGCAGTTTTGCAACTAGTTCTTTCATTGCAGCTGGTCAAGTACTTCTTCCATTACAGATGGTAAAGTGCTTCTTCCATTGTAGCTGTTCAACTGCTTCTTCCACTGCAGCTGGTCAACTACTTCCTTCAGTGCAGCTAGTAAAGTACTTCTTCGGTTACAGCTTGTCAAGTATTTCTTCCATTTCAGCTAGTCAGATACTTCTTCCTTTACAGCGGGTCAATTACTTCTTCAATGGTACATTGTCAAGTAATTCTTACATTGCAGCAGGAAAACTACTTCCTACTTTGCAGATGGTCAACTAATTTCATTGAACCTTGTCTAGTACTTCTTCCACTGCAGCTCCTCAATATATCTACCATTACACCTGGTCAGCCCTTTCATTCATTGCAGCTGGTCAACTACTTATTCCAATGCAGCTGGTCAAGTATTTCTTGCAATACAGCTTGTCATCTAGTTCTTCCTTTGCAGCTGGTCAAGTGCGTTTTCCTTTACAGCTAGTCAAGTATGTCTTAAATTGCAGCTGGACTAGTACTTCTTCCTTTGCAGATGATCAACTACTTCTTCTATTGCAGTTTTCAACTACTTCTTCCATTACAGATGGTCAAGTCCTTCTTCCATTGCAGATGTTCAAATACTTTTCCACTGGAACAGGTCAAGTACTTCCTCCATTACTGTGGTCAACTTCTTCCATTTTAATTTGTCAATTACTTTTTTCATTTTAGCTGTTTAAGTATTTCTACCATTACAGCTGGTAAGCTAATTCTTCCATTGCAGCTTGTCAACGAATTAATCCATTGCAGCTGGTCAAGTACTTCGTCCATTACTGGTGTTCAAGTTATTCTATTGTAGGTCGTCAAGTACTTCTTCCATTGCATCTGGCCAAATTTTTCTTCCTTTGCAGTTGGTCAAGTACTTCTTCCATTACAACTGGTCAAGTACTTCTTCCACTGCAGCTGGTCAGCTACTTCTTTCAATACATCTGATCAACAATTTATTCCATTGCAGCTGGTGAAGTACTTCTTCCAATTCAACTGATCATCTAGTTCTTTCGTTGCAGGTGGTCAAGTACGTCTTCCTTTGCAGATGGTCAACTATTTTTTCCATTGCAGTTGTCAACTACTTCTTCCAATGCAGCAGGTCAAGTACTTCCTCCCTTACTGTGGTCAACTACTACTATTGTAACTGGCGAATTACTTCTTTCATTGCAGCTTGTCAAGTATTTCTACCATTACAGCTGGTCTGCTAATTCTTCCATTACAGCTGGTCAAGTACTTCGTCCATTACAGCTTATCCAGTTCTTCCTTTGCAGTTGGTCAAGTACTTTTTCTATTACAGCTGGCCAACTGGTTATTCCGTCGCAGCTGGTCAAGCGCTTTTTCTATTACAGCTGGTCAAGTACTTCTTCCAACGCAGTTTTGCAAATAGTTCTTCCATTACAGATGGTCAAGTCCTTCTTCCATTGCAGGTGTTCAACTTCTTCGTCCATTGCAGCTGGTCAACTACTTCTTTCATTGCAGCTAGTCAAGTCTTTCTTTGTTTACAGCTGGTAAAGCGCTTTTTCTATTACAGCTGGTCAAGTACATCTTCCATTGCAGCTGGACAACTACTTCTTATTTTGTAGGTGGTCAACTACTTTTCCATTGCAGTTTTGCAAGTAGTTCTTCCATTGCAGCTGGTGAATTACTTTTTCCATTACGGATGGTCAAGTCCTTCTTCCATTGTAGCTGTTCAACTTCTTCTTCCACTGCACGTGGTCAACTACCTCTTTCATTGCAGCTAGTTACGTACTTCTTCGTTTACAGCTGGTCAAGTATTTCTTCCATTTCAGCTAGTCATGTATTTCTTCCTTAACAGCTGGTGAATTTCTTCTTCAATAATACCGGGTCAAATAATTTTACATTACATCTGGACAACTACTGCTTCCTTTTTAGATGGTTAACTAATGCTTTTGAACCTTGTAAAGTACTTCTTCTATTGATGCTGGTCAATAGATCTACCATTACAGATGGTTGGCTAGTTCTTTCATTTCAGCTGATCAACTATGTATTCCACTGCAGCTGGTCAAGTACTTCCTACAATACAGCTGGTCATCTAGTACTTCCGTTGCAGCTGGTCAAGCGCTTTTTCCATGACAGCTAGTCAAGTACGTCTTAAATTGCAGCTGGACAAGTACTTCTCTTGTTGCAGATGGTCAACTGCTTCTTCTATTGCAGTTTTCAACTACTTCTTCCTTTGCAGCTGGACAAGTACTTCTTCCATTACAGGTGGTCAAGTCTTTCTTCCATTGCAGATGTTCAAATACTTTTTCACTGCAACATGTCAAGTACTTCCTCCATTACTGCTGGTTAAGTCTTCAATTGTAGGTCGTCAGGTACTTCTTCCATTGATTCTGGTCAACATTTTCTTCCTTTGCAGTTGGTCAAGTACTTCTTCCATGTTAGCTGGTCAAGTACTTCTTCTATTATAGCTGGTCAACTGGTTCTTCCGTAGCAGCTGGTCGAGCGCTGGTAAAGAATGTCTTACATTGCAGATCGATAATTACTTCTTCCTTTTCAGATGGTCAACTGCTTCGCCCATTGAAGTTTTTCAACTAGTTCGTCCATTGTAGGTGGTCAATTACTTCTTTCATTGCAGCTAGTCAAGTACTTCTTCTTTTACAGCTGTTCAAGTATTTCTTCCTTTAGAGCTGGTCAATTACTTGTTACATTGCAGATGGTCAACTACTTCTTCCATTACAGATGGTCAACTGCTTCTCCCATTGAAGTTTTTCAACTAGTTCGTCCATTGTAGCTGGTCAATTACTTCTTTCATTGCAGCTAGTCAAGTACTTCTTCCTTTACAGCTGGTCAAGTACTTCTTCAATAGTACATGGTCAAGTAATTCTTATATTGCAGCTGGACAACTACTTCTTCCTTTGCAGACGGTCACCTAATTTCATTGAACCTTGTATAGTACTTCTTCCATTGCAGCTGGTTAAGTATATCTACCAACACAGCTGGTCAGCTAGTTCTTTCATTGCAGCTTGTGAACTTCTTATTCCACTGCATCTGGTCAAGTTCTTTTTCCATTACAGCTGGTCATCTAGTTCTACCGTTGCAGCTGGTCAATTTTCCATTACAGCTAGTCAAGTACGTCTTCCTTTGCAGCTGGTCAAGTACTTCCTCCATTACTGCTGGTTAAGTTCTTCTATTGTAGGTCGTCAAGGACTTCTTCCATTGTATCTGGTCAAAACGTTCTTCCTTTGCAGTTAGTCAAGTACTTCTTCCATATCAGCTGGTCCAGTACATCTTCCATTACAACTGGTCAACTGGTTCTTTCGTTGCAGCTGGTCGAGCGCAGTTTCCATTACAGCTGGTCAAGAATGTCTTACATTGCAGATCGATAATTACTTCTTTCTTTTCAGATGGTCAACTTCTTCTCCCATTGAAGTTTTTCAACTAGTTCTTCCATTGTAGGTGGTCAATTACTTCTTTCTTTGCAGCTAATCAAGTACTTCTTCTTTTACAGCTGGTCAAGTATTTCTTCATTTTCAGCTGGTCAAGTACTTCTTCCTTTACAGCTGGTCAATTACTTCTTACATTGCAGATGGTCAACTACTTCTTCCATTGCAGTTTTGCATCTAGTTCTTCCATTGCAGCTGGTCAAGTACTTCTTCCATTACAGATGGTAAAGTGCTTCTTCCATTGTAGCTGTTCAACTGCTTCTTCCACTACAGCTGGTCAACTACATTTTCATTGCAGCTAGCCAAGTACTTCTTAGTTTACAGCTGGTCAAGTATTTCTTCCATTTCAGCTAGTCAAGTATTTCTTCCTTTACAGCTGGTCAATTACTTCTATACTAGTACCTGGTCAAGTAATTCTTACATTGCAGCTGGACAAATACTTCTTCCTTTGCAGATGGTCAACTAATTTCATTGAACCATGTCAAGTACTTCTTCCATTGCAGCTGGTCAAGTATATCTACTATTACAGCTGGTGAGCTAATTATTTCATTACAGCTGGTCAACTATTTATTCCACTGCAGCTGGTCAAGTACTGTTTCCATTACAGCTGGTCATCTAGTTCTTCCGTTGCAACTGGTCAACCGCTTTTTCCATTACAGGTAGTCAAGTACGTCTTTCATTGCAGCTGAACAAGTACTTCTTCCTTAGCAGGTGGACAACTACTTTTTCCATTGCAGTTTTGCAACTAGTTCTTCATTTGCGGCTGGTCAAGTACTTCTACACTAGGATCTGGTCAAGTAATTCATACATTGCAGCTAGACAACTACTGCTTCCTTTTTAGATGGTTAACTAATGCTTTTGAACCTTGTAAAGTACTTCTTCTATTGCAGCTGGTCAATAGATCTACCATTACAGCTGGTTGGCTAGTTGTTTCATTTCAGCTGATCAACTATGTATTCCACTGCATCTGGTCAAGTACTTCCTGCAATACAGCTGGACATCTAGTACTTCCGTTGCAGCTGGTCAAGCGCTTTTTCCATTACAGCTAGTCAAGTACGTCTTAAATTGCAGCTGGACAAGTACTTCTCCTTTTACAGATGGTCAACTGCTTCTTCTATTGCAGTTTTCAACTATGTCTTCCTTTGCAGCTGGTCTAGTACTTCATCCTTTACTGCTGGTTAAGTTCTTCTATTGTAGGTCGTCAAGCACTTCTTCCATTGCATCTGGTCAAAACGTTCTTCCTTTGCAGTTGGTCAAGTACTTCTTCCATATCAGCTGGTCCAGTACATCTTCCATTACAGCTGGTCAACTGGTTCTTCCGTAGCAGCTGGTCGAGCGCTGTTTCCATTACAGCTGGTCAAGAATGTCTTACATTGCAGATCGATAATTACTTCTTCCTTTTCAGATGTTCAACTGCTTCTCCCATTGAAGTTTTTCAACTAGTTCGTCCATTGTAGGTGGTCAATTTCTTCTTTCTTTGCAGCTACTCAAGTACTTCTTCTTTTACAGCTGTTCAAGTATTTCTTCCTTTACAGCTGGTCAATTACTTGTTACATTGCAGATGGTCAACTACTTCTTCCATTACAGATGGTCAAGTCCTTCTTCCATTGTAGCTGTTCAACTTCTTCTTCAACTGCAGCTGGTCAACTGCTTCTTTCATTGCAGCTAGTCAAGTACTTCTTCCTTTACAGCTGGTCAAGTACTTCTTCCTTTGCAGACGGTCACCTAATTTCATTGAACCTTGTATAGTACTTCTTCCATTGCAGCTGGTTAAGTATATCTACCAACACAGCTGGTCAGCTAGTTCTTTCATTGCAGCTTGTGAACTTCTTATTCCACTGCATTTGTCAAGTTCTTTTTCCATTACAGCTGGTCATCTAGTTCTACCGTTGCAGCTGGTCAATTTTCCATTACAGCTAGTCAAGTACGTCTTCCTTTGCAGCTGGTCAAGTACTTCCTCCATTACTGCTGGTTAAGTTCTTCTATTGTAGGTCGTCAAGTACTTCTTCCATTGTATCTGGTCAAAACGTTCTTCCTTTGCAGTTAGTCAAGTACTTCTTCCATATCAGCTGGTCCAGTATATCTTCCATTACAACTGGTCTACTGGTTCTTCCGTTGCAGCTGGTCGAACGCTGTTTCCATTACAGCTGGTCTAGAATGTCTTACATTACATTGCAGCCCGATAACTTCTTCTTCCTTTTCAGATGGTCAACTTCTTCTCCCATTGAAGTTTTTCAACAAGATCTTCCATTGTAGCTGGTCAATTACTTCTTTCTTTGCAGCTACTCAAGTACTTCTTCTTTTACAGCTGGTCAAGTATTTCTTCATTTTCAGCTGGTCAAGTACTTCTTCCTTTACAGCTGGTCAGTTACTTCTACACTAGTACCTCGTCAAGTACTTCTTCCGTTGAAGCTGGTCAAGTATATGTACTATTACAGCTGGTGAGCTAGTTGTTTCATTACAGCTGGTCAACTATTTATTCCACTGCAGCTGGTCAAGTACTTTTTCCATTACAGCTGGTCATCTAGTTCTTCCGTTGCAACTGGTCAACCGCTTTTTCCATTACAGGTAGTCAAGTACGTCTTCCATTGCAGCTGGACAAGTAATTCTTCCTTTTCAGACGGTCAACTTCTTCTCCCATTGAAGTTGTTCAACTAGATCTTCCATTGTAGCTGGTCAATTACATCTTTCTTTGCAGCTACTCAAGTACTTCTTCTTTTACAGCTGGTCAAGTATGTCTTCATTTTCAGCTGATCAATTACTTCTTACATTGCAGATGGTCAACTACTTCTTCCATTGCAGTTTTGCATCTAGTTCTTCCATTGCAGCTGGTCAAGTACTTCTTCCATTACAGATGGTCAAGTCCTTCTTCCATTATAGCTGTTCAACGTCTTCTTCCACTGCAGCTGGTCAACTACATTTTCATTGCAGCTAGCCATGTACTTCTTAATTTACAGCTGGTCAAGTATTTCTTCCATTTCAGCTAGTCAAGTATATCTTCCTTTACAGCTGGTCAATTACTTCTACACAAGTACCTGGTCAAGTAATTCTTTCATTGCAGCTGGACAAATACTTCTTCCTTTACAGATGGTCTACTAATTTCATTGAACCTTGTCAAGTACTTCTTCCATTGCAGCTGGTCATGTATATCTACTATTACAGCTGGTGAGCTAGTTGTTTCATTACAGCTGGTCAACTATTTATTCCACTGCAGCTGGTCAAGTACTTTTTCCATTACAGCTGGTCATCTAGTTCTTCCGTTGCAGCTGGTCAACCGCTTTTTCCATTACAGGTAGTCAAGTACGTCTTCCATTGCAGCTGGACAAGTACTTCTTCCTTAGCAGATGGTCAACTACTTTTTCCATTGCAGTTTTGCAACTAGTTCTTCATTTGCGGCTGGTCAAGTACTTCTACACTAGTACCTGGTCAAGTAATTCTTACATTGCAGCTGGACAAATACTTCTTCCATTGCAGCTGGTCAAGTATATCTACTATTACAAGTACTTTTTCCATTGCAGTTTTGCAACTAGTTCTTCATTTGCAGCTGGTCAAGTACTTCTTCCGTTACAGATGGTCAAGTCCTTCTTCCATTGTAGCTGGTCAATTACTTCTTCAATAGTACATGTTCAAGTAATTGTTACATTGCAGCTGGACAACTACTTCTTCCTTTGCCGATGGTCAACTAATTTCATTGAACCTTGTATAGTACTTCTTCCACTGCAACTGGTCAAGTATATCTACCAATACAGATGGTCAGCTAGTTCTTTCATTGCAGGTGGTCAACTTCTTATTCCACTGCAGCTGGTCAAGTACTTTTTCCATTACAGCTGGTCATCTAGTTGTATCGTTGCAGCTGGCCAATTTTCCATTATAGCTAGTCAAGTACGTCTTCCATTGCAGCTGGTCAAGTACTTCTTCTATTACAGATGGGCAAGTCATTCTTCCATTGCAGATTTTCAAATACTTCATTCACTGCAGCAGGTCAAGTACTTCCTCCATTAGTATGTTCAACTTCTTCCATTCTAACTGGTCAATTACTTCATTCATTGCAGCTGGTCAAGTATTTCTACCATTACACCTGGTACGCTAATTCTTCCATTGCACCTTGTCAACTAATTAATCCATTGCAGCTAGTCATGTGCTTCGTCCATTACTGCTGGTCAAGTTCTTCTATTGTAGGTCGTCAAGTACTTCCATTGCATGTGGTCAACATTTTCGTCGTTTGCAGTTGGTCAAGTACTTCATCCATGTCAGCTGGTCAAGTACTTCTTCCAATACAGCTGGTCAAGCGCTGTTTCCATTACAGATGGTCAAGAATGTCTTCTATTGCAGCTGGATAACTACTTTTTCCTTTTCAGATGGTCAACTACTTCTCCCATTGAAGTTTTGCAACTAGTTCTTCCATTGTAGCTGGTCAATTACTTCTTTCATTGCAGCTACTCAACTTCTTCTTCTTATTCAGCTGGTCAAGTGTTTCTTCATGTGCAGCAATTACTTCTTAAACTGCAGCTGGTCAACTACTTCTTTCATTGCATCTAGTCAAGTACTTCTCCGTTTACAACTGGTCAAGTGTTTCTTCCATTTCAGCTGCTCAAATACTTCTTCCTTTACAGCTGGTCAAGTATCTCTACCATTACAGCTGGACTGCTACTTCTTTCACTGCAGCTGATCAACTATATATACCTCTTCAGCTGGTGAAGCGCTTTTTCCATCATAGCTGGTGAAGTACGTCTTCTATTGCAATTGGACAACTACTACTTCCATTGCAGTTTTCAACTATTTATTCCATTGCAGCTGGTCAAGTACTTCTTCCTTTACATTTGGTCATATTCTTCTTCCATTGCATATATTCTTCTTCCACTGCTGCACGTCAAATACTCTACTTCTTCGTTGGAACTGGTCAATTACTTCTTTCATTGCAGCTAGTCAAGTAGTTTTAATTTTACTGCTTGTCAAGTATTTCTTCCTTTTCCGTTGGTCGAGTACTTACTTATTCCTTAATAGCTGGTCAATTATTTCTTCCATTGCAGATGGTCAACTACTTTTTCCATTGCAGTTTTTCATCTGCTTCTTCCAGTGCAGCTGGTCATGTATTTCTTCCATTACAGATGGTCAAGTCGATGTTCCATTTCTTCTTCCAATGCAGCTGGTCAACTACTTCTTTCATTGCAGCTAGTCAAGTACTTCATCTTTTACAGCTTGTCAAATATTTCTTCCTTTTACTTGGCAACTACCTCTTCTTTGCAGATGGTCAATTACTTCATTGTAGCTGGTCATGTAATTCTTCCATTGCAGCTGGTCAAGTGTCTCTAACATTTCAGCTGGTCATCTACTTCTTCATTGCAGCTAATCAACTATTTTTTCCACTGCAGCTGGTCAAGTACTTCTTCCATTACAGCTGGTCACTATTTATCGTTGCAGCTGGCAATTTTATAGCTGTCTTCTTCCATTGCACTGGTCAAGTACTCTTCTATCTTCAGATGGGAACCTTTGGTCAAATACTTCTTCACTGCAGCTGGTCAAGTACTTTTTATATTTCAATCTCCATTCAACTGTCATTCTTCCATTGCAGCTGGTCAGATTACTTCACTTACTAATTCCATTACAGCTTGTCAACTAATTAATCCATTGCAGCTGGTCAACTGTTTTCCATTACAGCTGGTCAATTTCATGCTTCTTCCATTGCAGCTGGTCAAGTATTTCTTCTCTGCAGATGGTCAAGTACTTTCCATTCAGCTGGTCAATACTTCTTTCAATGCAGCTGATCAACTATTTTTTCCATTGCAGTGGTCAAGTACTTCTTCTATTGCAGCTGTGTCAACTATTTTTCCTTTTCAGATGGTCAACTACTTCTTCCATTGCAGTGTTCAATAGTTCTTCCATTGTAGCTGGTCAATTAATTCTTCCATTGCAGCTGCTCAACTTCTTCCATTTCAGCTGGTCAAGTGTATTCTTCATTGCAGCAATCAACTTCTTTTTCACTGCAGCTGGTCAACTACTTCTTTCATTGCAGCTAGTCAAGTACTTCTTCGTTTACAGCTGGTCAAGTGTTTCTTCCATTTCAGCTGCTCAAGTACTTCTTCCTTTACAGCTGGTCAAGTATCTCTCCATTACAGCTGGTCAAGTACTTTTTCATGCAGCTGTCAACTACTTCATTCATTCAGCTGGTGAAGTCACTTTTTCCATTAGCTGGTCAAGTATCTTCTATTGCAATTGGTACATACTTCTTCCATTAGCAGCTTGTCAACTATTTTTCCATTGACAGCTGGTAAGTATTCTTCCTTTACAATTGGTCATATCTTGTTCCATTGCAGTATATTCTTCTTCCACTACTGCGTCAAATACTCTCTTCTCATTGGAGCTGGTCAATTACTTCTTCATTGCAGCTGTCAAGTATTTTTCAATTTGACAGCTTGTCAAGTACTTCTCCATTTCCGCTGGTCAGTACTTCTTATTCCAATAGCAGCTGGTCAATTAATTCTTCCATTGCAGTGGTCAACTACTTTTCCATTGCAGTTTCAAGTTGCTTCTTCCATGCAGCTGGTCAAGTCTTCTTCCATTCAGATGGTCAAGTACTTTCCATTTGACGTTTTCCATGCAGCTGGTCAACTACTTCTTTCATTGCAGCTAGTCAAGTACTTCATCTTTTACAGCTTGTCAAATATTTCTTCCTTTTACTTGGCAACTACCTCTTCTTTGCAGATGGTCAATTACTTCATTGTAGCTGGTCATCTAATTCTTCCATTGCAGCTGGTCAAGTGTCTCTAACATTTCAGCTGGTCATCTACTTCTTCATTGCAGCTAATCAACTATTTTTTCCACTGCAGCTGGTGAAGTACTTCTTCCATTACAGCTGGTCACGTAGATATAAACCGTTGCAGCTGAACAAGCGCCTTTTCCAGTACATTTGGTCAAGTACATCGCAGTTGGTGGTCAACTAATTCTTCCAGCTGGTCAAGTACTTTTTTATCAGAGCTGTTCAACTGCTTCTTCCATTGCAGCTAGTCAGATGGTCACTTACTGTTCCATTACAGCTGCTCAACAGCTGGTCAACTGTTAATTCCATTACAGCTGGTCAACATCTTCTTCCGTTGAACCTGGTTAAGTATTTCTTCCACAGCAACTGGTCATATACTTTTTCCATTACAGGTGATCAAATACTCCTTCCATTAAAATTGGTCAAATACTTTTTCCATTGTAGTTGGACAGCTACTTCTTCATTGCTGCTGTTCAACGCATTTTTTCTTTACAGCAGGTCAACAACTTCTTCCATTGCAGCTGTTCAATATTTCTTCCATTACAGCTGTTCAATTAATTCTTCCATTGCAGCTTGTGAACAACTTCTTCCATTGCAGCTAGACAAGTTCATTTTCCATTGCAGCTGGTCAACTTCTTCTTCCACTGCAGCTGGTCAACTACTTCTTTCATTGCGTGTAGTCACGTACTTCTCCGTTTACAGCTGGTCATGTGTTTCTTCCATTTTAGCTGCTCAAGTACTTCTTCCTTTACAGCTGGTCAACTAATTGAGCTGCTCAAGTTCTACTTCTATCTGAAATGGTCAAGTACATTTCCCATTACACCTTGTCAACTACTTCTTCCACTGGAGCTGGTTAACTACTTTTTCCATTGCAGCTGGTCAAGTATTGGAGTTGGTTACATATTTCTTCCACAGCAACTAGTCATGTACTTTTTTCCATTACAGCTGAACTAGTACTCCTCCATTACAATTGGGCAACTACTTGTTCCATTGCTGTTAGTTTAGTAATTGTTCCACTACATATGGTCATGTACTTCGTCCATTACAGCTGGTCAACTACTTCTTCCATTACAACTGGTCAAATACTTTTTCAATTGCAGCTATTCAATACTTCTTCCATTACCGCTGTTCATTTTCTTATTCCATTGCAGCTGGTCATGCAATTATTCCATTACAGCTTGTCAGCTACTTATTCCAATGTTGCTTGTCAAGTACTTCTTCCAATACAACTGGTCAAGTCCGTCTACTTTTGCAGCTGGTCAAGTACTTATTCCATTGTAGCTGGTGAAAGACTTCTTTAATTGTAACTGCTGGTGACATTTTACTGGAAGTAATTCTTCCATTACAGCTGATCAACTCTTAATTACACTGTAGCTGGTCAACTGTTTCCTCCATTGGAACTGGACAAATACTTTTTCCATTACAACTGGTCAACTAGTTCTTCCATTGCAGTTGGTCAAGCTGTTCGTCTACTTCTTCTTCCGTTACAGTTGGGCAACTTCTTCTTTATTGCAGCTGGTCAACTAGTTTTTCCTTTGCAGCTGCTAAAGAACTTCCATTACAACTGGTGAATTACTTCTTCCATTGCAGCTGGTCATGAACTTCTTCCGCGGCAGCTGGTCATGTACTTCTTCCGCGGCATCTGGTCAAGTAGTTCTTCCATTGCAGATGGTCAAGTAATTTTTCCATTGCAGCTAGTCAAGTAATTCTTTCATTATAGATGGTCAACTACTTCGTCCATTGCAACTGGTCAGCTACTTCCTTCATTGCAGTTTGTCAACTACTTCTTCCATTGCAGCTGGTCAACTACTTCTTTCGTTGCAGCTGTTCAACTACTTCCATTCAAGTACTTCTTCCATTACTGCTGGTCAAGTTCTTTCGCCTTGCAACATATACAAATTGTTATAACACTTACGTTGTAATATGTGGTGTGTACTTTGCAACGTTTGTGGCAAGGCCTACAACATTATAAGGATGTCCACTGGCCCGGGATAGCATAGGAGAATCTGTGTCCAACACCAGACGAACAAGGTCCATCTGGCGAGCTAGATGTACATATCCCGGCATCCGTGTCGTTTTCACAGTGACACCGAACACGGAATTTGGGAACATCCCAAACCAATTGCTACAGCTGGCCAAGTCACCAGTGTACCAGTGTAGACAGATTTTGTTGTTGATGGTGGGTGTTCTGTTTCCGTATTATCAATGCCTCCCACATCACAGCTGACATGAGGTGATCTTTGCTTGTACGTAAATGCATCACTAGTGGCTTCCTTAATTCTTATGCCATTACAATTTGCTTCTGAAACAGGCGTCGGTGCGTGGAGAGAGGGGAGGGGTTCTGTGTACTCGAGCCCACACTCCCCAATCGCACAACAGTTGACAGTGTAAACCATAGCCGATAACTGGCCCCGTACGTTATCGGCTATGAAAGCGTTTTGGCCAGTTGAGGGTATGCGCCGGACGTTGTTTTAACAACAGTGGTGCGGTGTCCCACAGTGACACCACTCACGGTCGGCCGCTGCCATTCTTGGGGGAACATCCGATTGTCAACTATTGCATGTAGATGGACCTTTCTCCCTTTCCACTCAAGGAACGTTTCTTCCGATGCCCGAACAGGGTCTATGCGAAATTAGGGACTGATCTACACGCCTGCCTTGAGCGGCGGCCTCCCTATGTTGGAGCTGGCGTAGATGACAGTGAGCGTCGAGCACAATAAGCTCCGGGACCTCCCGTGGACGCTGTCCGCACACACACAGTCCCGGAAAGCTTCCTGTTTGGTGACCGGTTGTTCTGCCAGCATCAACGTTAGGCTATGCCAGTTAGGAGCGCCACCGGATGGTTTGGTGGACTGACCTAGATCTCATCTGACTATAGGGGGCATCCCTGCGTACATAACACTAAGTGCCGCATTACTATGGCCATTTCCGGGGTACCACCCCCTCTGTCCGAAGATGTCCACTACATCTTCAAAGGTTAAGCAACTTACGCACTGCCTCCAGTACAGCGTTCAATGAGTAGGCCCAGGAGCCAAAATGTGGGGCAAACTCCGCTTGGCGCCTCTCCTGTGTGGACTTCCTCGACGTGGGTGCATAGTTCCGCCGGAGTAGCGCCGCAGATATGGCATGGTCATACCGCGCCTGCTTGGCCGGGAGCGGCGACACCACAATGGGGGTTGGCAGCGAGTGAGTTTGCATTGCAGTAACTGTGCGGGGGGCAGCTACTGTGACTTGTAGTTGTGCTGGTGGTGTACGCACACAGCGGGAATTCCAGCGTGTGAACGCCTCCGTCTGCGTTTAGGGACTATTGATGTATTGAATTGGTGGCTGGGTCTGAGCCACATACGGTAGCAATGAGGTGAACAGGTCACGCAGACCGTCCACGTTCACGGTTAGAACGCTACCCTCTGTTGTATTTATTAGATGGTTCCCTTTTCCCCAAAATGTCGCTCTATAGTGCAAATGTCCCCAGTATTCCCTGGCGTAAATGGTCGCTTACCTGGGGAAAGCGACCATTTACGCCATTCATGTTTAGTGCTGGCCTCTGTGTCCGTTGTATTGATGTCCATCTGCAAATAGAAGTCTGTCAATTAATCACTGTATCGAGATGGACGGTTAACCTTACGACCACATTGAGCGACTCTCGGGTGGGACTAGAATGATTCCTTGCTCAATTGTTGATTGGGTGGTCTGGAGTAATTGTTCTACCCCAGCCAGTAGGTTGTCTTCATCAGCAACAGTTGTTGTTGGCGTGTTCTGGCTTCCATCAGTGAGGGCCACGTGTCGTTTCCGTCTGACCCACAGTGGAATATCACGATCCTCACATATATGGAGTTTGTTATGGTGTTTGACATATTCTCGATTACGGCCAGCTACACTTCTGTAAGATATTATCTCTATGACTATTAGTGGGCCCTTCCATACCGGTAGCAACTTCTTGCTTTGGCCCACCACGGTACTGGAATTCCGGAAGTAGACTAAATCGCCCACATCGAATTTCCTTTCCCGTATAAGAGTCCGTGCGTCGTTGTCTTTCTTATGACGACACTGAGCCATCCGGAGATTCTTAAGATATCTATCAATTCTGAGAGGTAACGTGATGGCATTTGTCTCTGTGCCTTTATAGTAGAGAGCCCAAACAGAATTTCTCCAGGCATGCCAACCTCCCTGCCTAGAAATAGCATGTTAGGTGTGAAGCCCGTGCTCCTATTTACGGTAGCTCGTATACTAGGGCGGACAGGTTTTCGTCCCACGTGGTTACTCTATCGTTGAGATAACATCTGATGTAAAATAAAACCATCTGATTATAGCGCTCCACCTGTCTGGGTCTGTATGGTATCGTCCGTGTCTTTGTGATTTCCATCAACCTACATAGGTTCGTGAAGAGTAAACTATCGAAGTGTCTACCCTGGTCGGTATGTATCTGTAGTGAGGCCCCAAACCTAGCAATACACAGTTAAAAGAATGTTTTGGCTGTATTTACAGCGGTTTGTTCCGGCAGAGCATACAGTTCAAGCCAGCAATTGTTCAACCGTCATGAGGATGTATTTGTTTGCCGAATCGCTCGTTGTAAACGGACCCGGGAAATCTTGATGGACTCGTCATCATGTACCCCTGCTTGATAGTGGAGTAATGGTGCTCGCTGTGCCCGTCCCACTTTGTTTAGGTGACACACGCTACAGGTCTCCACGAACAATCGGCAGTCTCTAAGCATAGAAGACCAAACAAAGTTCTGCCTTAATTTTGCACATGTTTTGTCACGGCCCCAGTGCCCTCCAATGTGTCGGTCATGTGTCATTCGGAGAATGTCATGTTTCATTGAATGGGGTACCACAAGTCTTACTACTGAAATTCCTCTGTCATCCATCCACCGATAATACAAAACTCCATGTACGATGCGAAGGTACGCACAATACATGTGTCTTGCTAATGAAATATGGTTTATACGTCAGTTGTGTCGTACATTTTGTTGCCTCATCAGCAATCGAGCAGTCTTTTTTCTGGCTGGTCGTTTTATCAATGGAAAACAAGCAATCTTACATAACTTCATGTAAGTTGTCAACTGTTAGAATTGAGTACTTAATAGAAACATAACAATACAAAGGTAGGACCGCGTAAGCAGCTCGAAAAAAGAATACACGAGCTAAGGCATTTTGACAAGAAACAAATTCTTCCAAAAGTACTGTGAGGCTTTGCCATGTATGTTTGATGCAGACACTGGCGTATCGATGCAGATACATTAACTCTTATTCTCACGGCCATATATATTATTGTTGTTTATAGTGTAAACCTGTTCCAGCTAACTCAAACAATCGGCAAATTGGCTTTCTGGTCAACGATTATTAATAAAACCACTAACCGTTTGGGTGATGTGATATTTGAGAATTATGAGAACATTAAAACGCACACATTGTGAGCATTTTGTCAGCAACAATTTCGTATATGATGTTCACCGTAACATTCTGCGTTGGTCTGCTATTGTACTAATGATGACAAAACGAGTTATATACTCAGATGGTGTTCCTAACGTTTTTATTTTTTACAAATATGTAGCAATAACACAGTACAATTTTAGAAAACTTGCGTCTTTTTTAAAACATGAGCGATGTGCGTAACGCCGACACACTCATAATTTTCGAAGACACGTTTACAAAAAGCGACAGAAACTATGTTTATTGTTTTCTGGACTGCACCGTTTGTGACATTTTGTTTTGTGCTGTGTCGGATAGTCACGAAAACATGAAATTAAACAATAATATTGGTCGTTTCCATATTTTTGTCTCGTAAACATATCAGTATAGTCAATTATATTGCACACACTTAGAAACATGCACATACACATGCTTCCGTAAAAACAGTAGATACGAAATCATTATTATATTAGGATAATAATTATACATTGAGCGAATGAGATGAGAGACAGAGAAGACACAGAGGGAGACGTAGGAAAGACGTCAGAGAGAGGGAGAGAGAGAGAGAGAGAGAGAGAGAGAGAGAGAGAGAGAGAGAGAGAGAGAGAGGAGAGTGAGAGGGTGAGAAAGAGAGTGAGAAAGAGAGGGAGAGCTAGATAACTACACGTTATGTGTATGTGTGTTTGTACGTGTGCGCGTGTCTGTCCCTGTATAATGTATGTGTATTTGTTCTCTATTTATTATCCGCGGGAAAACTGCGGAGTTGGCAATACTGGGCAGCACTTGTAATCCCCTCAACTCTGCCTGGGAAACTAATGCTCTGCATTTGTAACAGCCAGGGTGGTAGAGACTCTGATTGGCTCTCAAGCCAACTATGAAATAGAAATAAAAATAACGATATACTATGAAAGGTTTTCAACATTGAACTTACATTAACACAAAAATAAGTAAACAATTTAATTTACAGTTGTTTATAAATAAGAATTACGGCAGGATTAACCAGTATCCGTGAGGTGGTAGCATTGTTTAGCCCCATACGGATAGCATACAAATTAAATAAGGATACCTTTTTATCAAATGATGCTCTATTACAAAACTATTCAAATTCAAGTTAAACTTATATTAACACTAAATAAATAGAAATACAAATTTCCAGTTGTTTATATAAAAAATAGACATTACGGCAGGATTAACAAGTATCCGCGAGGTGGCAGCATTGTTTAGAGCATGCGGATAATATTCAAAAGCCTGCAGAATCACCAGACTGTCTTCTCGGCGTAGTTACGCAGCCGACCGACAGTCGGTTAAGCGAGACTAGTCAATCGTAACATTTCCTATTTGTATAGAAGCGCCACCGCACGGACTAAATAACACCAAAACCGAAGGACCTCATAATTTGACTTATCCCTGATCAGCAACAAGTAGTGCGAAAACAGAGCAAATAACAGTCATCTGCGGTTGTAATAAAAGCAAGTTCCTGCCATTCGTCAACATTTATGCAAATATTAATACATGTTGTAGTCGCTACTGAATATTATGGCACAAAGTCGAACGGGTGGATTGCGTAATATATTTTGTTCGCAAAATACCTGTCACAAACAGCAGTCACGGTGATTGGGTAGTTGTTTCATTGTCGATTTCAGCAATGCGACTAATTTGGTGGAATATTCAAAGTGTTATTTTTACTGCTGAAGTAATGTCATGCCGTTTATCAACGTAATATAACCAAATGTAATTATACTGGCGACATAGAATGTTGCTGCAGGATATGACTGAACAGTACTTTTAAGTACAGTTCAACTTAAGGATAACGACAGTACAGTACATAGAACAATAACAACAATATAAGAACTCACGATATGACAATTGCAGTTTTTGTGTGTAACCGTTAGCCAGGTTGATTACTACAACATACGATTTCTGAATAAATACACTAACACAACATATCAACTGAATATTTGTAGTTTTATTATACCAAACATCCACAAAGATTTTGCCTTCACTGGCGAAAAGGTAGATACTATTCGCTTATTATCAGCATTTCCCCGGTTGTCTTCGACGACAGGCAGTGATCGCCTCTAAAACAGTAACTATATATATATATATATATATATATATATATATATATATATATATATATGGCAAATCAAACATAGTATATATTTAGAAAAGGAATTACAGCAATGCTGAGAAGTAATCCTAGAACAATTCATTTTTTCTTAAATTACAAGAAGTACTTAGAAGTACAACTAATATGATATAAATAATTGGCGTCCACAGAAAGACTGTTTCTTTAATTCACATTCATCTATAACATCAATGAAACATGTTAATCAATACAACAAAACTCACATCTATTAATACTGCATTACGATATAGTTAACATGAAACGTATCGCAATACAACACCTATAATGAGAAAGAATCAACGCGCAAAATAGCTACGAAAATACAACTTTCAATAATTTAGTGACGTAAGTAACACAGTTGATCACCTTGTTTTTATCTGCTTAGCGCCCTCCACAGCAGTTGTTGCACCTGATGACACAACGATGGCGATGACAGTCGTAGTGAGGTATGTTCCATGGGCATCTCCCGTTGCAAACGGTCGACTGCCAACCGCTGTACCTCTCACAGTACGACATTCTGCAGCCTGTAGTAACAAAATACGTGGACGTGTATTTTTCTGAATAGGTAATAACAGGGAACGTAGATAAATTGACCCATGACATATCGCTATTGAAAAGTTATAAAGAAAGATATTATTGTCACGGTACAAAGTTTTCTCATTACTGGAATATATACTTCATGTTAGCGATAACGCTGAACAGATGGCATTTTTCAAACCGCTTTACGTAGATGTAACAAATACAGTATATGTAGACAGACTGGTTCAATTCACATAATAAGTGAGTGCGTGAGAAAGTAAGTTGGTGACTAAGTGAGTCATTGAGTTATTGCGTGAGTGTGTGCATAGCTACTTTAATGAATGAGTGATTTAGTGAGTGATTGAGTGAGTAAGTGAGAAAGTGAGTGAATGAGTCAGTCAGTCATTCACTGCGTCATGTATTTAGTGAGAGATATAATGATCGATACACAGAGAGAGAGAGAGAGAGAGAGAGAGAGAGAGAGAGAGAGAGAGACAGAGAGAGACAGACAGACAGACAGACATACAGACATACAGACATACAGACAGACAGACAGACAGACAGACAGACAGACAGAGACAGAGAGGGACAGGAGAGAGAGAGAGAGAGAGACAGAGAGAGACAGAGAGAGACAGAGAGAAACGAAATAAAGAAAGAAAACAGTGAATGAGTGAGTGAGTGTATAAATGAATGACTGATTGATTGAATGAGTGGGTAACTGAGTCAGTTAGTCAGTGAGAGATTTTGAGAGAAACGAAAGAAAGAAAGAAAACAGTGAATGAGTGGGTGTATAAGTGAGTGACTGATTGAGTGAATGAGTGGGTAACTGAGTCATTTAGTCAGTGAGAGATTTTGTTGGAAAGAGAGAGAGATAGAGAGACATAGATAGAGCCCTACTGTCACAGAGTTACGTTGAATTAGGTACTCCACACGCAACCAACATATCGGCGGCAGTGGTCGTCATGCTGTTTGATTCATGCCGATGTAACTACAGTTTAAAACGCACTGTCGTCTCTCACCCACGTAGCAGTACAGAGAAATCGTCGTCCATGTCGAATAGCGAGAATAGACCGAATGATGATAGGTAATAAATAGGGTCTATCAGTTTATATCATGGCATCTTCACACCAGGTAACTCTTCTTGTTACCTTGTCGAATGTATATCTACTGGTACTGTTTATCTTACTCTTCGATCTGTGCCGAACTACCCTCACTGAACATTTTCTCTCAATCTATGTATAATATTTTGTCTCCCTCTGTCTCTCTTTTTTAACTATGAAAGGCTAAGCAAACAAAGCAGTTGACATTAGTTAGCAACGAGTATAACACATTAACAGTACTGTGAAGAAAGAATTACATAAAGAAGTTTCACAAGCATATTTTGTGGTTCATAACGAAAGATCAATCAACACCATTCAACACCATATCTATCACGAAGGGTCACAGGCTACGAAATATTGTACGTCTTGTATTAGTTACAGTCAATCGCACTTCTTCGCGTAGCTGGCCACGTCTTCAAGCAATTTCTGTAATGCGATCCTGAACGAACCTTGACTGAAAACGCTTCACTTTGTGAATTTCTATAGGTTCCAGTGCACATTTTGAGTAACGACTTCATACGAAAACAAGTAGTGTATAACGTAAATGACTGTCACTACTGCGTTTGCAAATTACATGTGTTCGCACGATTTGTTGGATAAATCATATTTAACAATGACTGTTAACATATATTATGTTTCCCATTTCAGTTGAACTCACACGTCACTCATATGAGCAAACATCGTGTAAGATGTATTGTAAACATTAGTGTACGTAAACCATATAACCTCTTAGGCATAGCGATACGTACAGCAGTAATGCGCGAATACGTGTTTAATTTGATGTCTTTTGACAAAAGGTGACGTACAATGTACACTGAAGAGAAACTTACAGTAAAGTAGAAAAACATTCCTGGATCAATATATCAACTTTGTGCGTACAGCCTATTGATTCTTATGCCAATTCTTTAGATTGATGCAGGACTATAATACTATTAATATATAAATCTATTTTAAAAGCAACTACATCGTACCTGTAATATATTCCTTCAAGTATAACATAGATAATAGGTTCGAAGGCGAGCAACAATCACGGTGTTGTGTGTAGTGGCTTATCAAAAACGTACCACTTATGAACAAATAATACACCAGCACAAGATCTCCACTGAAAATTCGCAGTTTTATTGTATGCAAACAGTCACATAGTCATTGCGTTTACAGGCGAATAGGTAGTTGACATTCGGTTCATCACCCATCAGCACTTGTCCGGTTGTTGCGTTTGTCTTCGACGACAATCAGACAGACCAGTGATCGCACTAAACAACGAACAAAAAAGTTAGTGCAAATTACACATAATATACCTTTTGAATAGCAATTACAGTAGTGCTTAGTGCTAGAACAAGTAATTTTTCGTCAAATGTTGGAATACAAAACATTTTTTAATCAGATCTAAATAATTGTCGTCCTCAAGTATTCTTTTCAAACACACTTTCAAGAATGACGTCGATTAATGTAAATTAATCTATAGAAATATATGGATAACAATTTATAATACAATACGAAACTATTAATAAGGAATGTATCGCAATAATAATCAAACAAATTTAGTGAGAATCAAATAATAAAACATTACTAAAATACAATTTTCAATAATATAAAAACACAGTTAAAACATGTATCACCTCTGCTTATCTGTTTAGCGACGGCCACAGCAGTTGTTGCACTTGTTGACACAACGATGGCGATAAAAGTCATAGTGGCGTTTGCTCCAGGGGCATCTCCTGTAGCGAATGGGTCGGCCATATCTGCAGAAGACGTAGCTTCCGCATCCGCTGCAAACGGTCGACTGCCAACCGCTGTACCTCTCACAGTACGACTCTCTGCAGCCTGTAGTAACATAATATGTGTATGTGTATTTTGTTGAATAGGCTGCCATAGGGAACGAAAGTAAATCTCCCCACGATACAATGCTAACTATATCCTATACAGAAATATGTTATTGTAAACGTAAGAACGCATTGCATTACTGGAAAATATAATTTAAATTGGCGTTATCGCTGACAAAAAATTTAATTGGCATTTTCCAAACGCTTAATTTCGTAATTACGATGATGTAACAAATACAATGTATAAACAAATATACGAACCACATCGACCCAAACCCGGGTAGAAAGACTGGTTCATTTCACAAGAGCGGTAGTAGGCAGCGCCTCGATTGCATTTGTAGTAGTAGCGACCGTAGAAGAGGGACGAAGTGTAGTAGTGAGCATGTCGACTGTTGCGACAACGATCATTGCACAGTCCTGGGAAATAGAAATCACAAGTAAGATGTTGATGTGAATTGTTTAGCAAACAACCCTTCGTGAAGCGGTGAACGTGAAACGCGAAGTAATTATGCTTATGTATAATTGTCATGTGTGATGTAAATTTCAACACTGAACATACCGTCATCTACAATTAATTAGTTATTATATTCGATTATTGTTTAACAGCAGAAACTAAATCGCAAATAAGCCAAACTAAACACTTATGCGAAAACATGTATTTTACCAAACCAATATACTCTCGATATACTTTGTTAACATACCGCAACTTCCAGACACAGTGACACATTGGTTCGAGGGGCAACGGCCGTACGTAACTCTCATGCCGACACATCTGTAGTAGTAAGGCACAGGCTTCACCAGAGACGGGTAGAAGAAGTTAGAGCGACGATTCCTGCAGCAATCGTAGTCGTAGCCGTTCCAAGCTCCATCGTACCGGCAGCGAGCTGATAGAAACAAACGGATATTTCTGAATATAACCAATGCACTGGCGTCCACACAAACAATCAGAATCGCAATATCGGGTCCTTTATCATACATTTATGCATAGACGATCTACATAAATATATAAGAACGCTCACTTGCTCTTTCTCATAATGTTTCTCAGCCATCCTTCTCTCCGTCCCTCAAACACACCACAAACACACATACACACACGCCACATACACACACATACGCACACTCACACATACAGTCACACTCAAACACACACCACACTCACACACACACACGCACGCACAAACACACACGCGCAATCACACACAGTCACACACAATCACAACACAAAACACTCATTGTATCATATACAAATGGATAAGCACACATATCAACAACAACACGTGACACACACAAAACAACAAAACTGTAAGCGCTTAATAATTATATTATGCCACACATTACGACATAAATAAATATTTGAAACGAGACAGGCGTGTATACACTCACACGTGTTAAATGGTATGAAACGACACACAAACATATCAGATTTGTCTTAGTCTTTACCTTCAGCCGCATACACAGCAGCAAGTGCCAACAGAGCGATGAAATACTTCGCCATCGTGTCTTTTTGTCAACTGAAAGCATATTCAGAGTAAATTAATTTTAAATTACCCAAATTAATTAATCGAAATAAAAATGAATTAATTCCGGATGCACCAGCTAAACGTGATCTTTGACGACTAAAACAAAAGGTGTGTTCTTTAATAGAATCGTCTCGAATCCTCAGGCTTGTCCAAAGTGCTTTATTCTTTTCTCTCTGGGAGACCGTTTTCAAACAAATGCTATCTTGGCATCTACTGGAAACATCCCAATCAAATGCGTTGCTTCCACCTATACCGCATCCTAAATGCGAAATCGTTGATGCCAATTAATATTCAACGATATTCTACTGCAACTGCCACTTAACTGAAATTTATGGAATATGTGACACTAACTAATCATCAATAACTAACACGATGATAATTGAAATTGTGGTTACTAATTAAATATTTCCATAAATAGTTCGAAGAAAGACGAACTTGCGTTATACATTCTGGTAAACATTACAAACGAAGACAAACGTGGTCGTCTTACCTACCGTGCAGACAACGTTGTGACCCACCGTTCTTCGACTGAAGCAAGTGGTACTCTAGTCGGGAAAGGTCGCTGCATTTATACTGTTGTGTCTATATCAATCACGTCTCGTCACACGTCATAGTGTTTTGTTGATATATTTGAATAATGATGTTCTTTTTCTAAATGCCTTTGCCCATGTGTCTCCCTTGAGCATATGTCGCTGTGCCACTTGTATTATTTTATTTTCTAAGTATTCGATTCTAACTGACGTCAACTGATATAAAACGATGTTGGGTGAATGG
>JAODUO010001723.1:0-20000 GCA_025642075.2 Ridgeia piscesae
CCAAGTCTTAACAAATGTGTTATTACCATAAAACGTAATAAATGACACATACTTAGTCTAATAGTTGAATGCGGCAAGCCTGAGGTCACTGAGGTGACCCGGCTGGCCCAAGGCCAAGCTAAGCGATCATATTTCGCTTGTCATAATAATACGATCATTACGCAGTCCGGACCTCAGGATAATAATATTTAAGCAATAACAATAATAGACAACTTAATATTTACCTTCATCAATATGCTACGTGCGTTGCCGAGTTGCAGCCATTTCATGACTGCAGACAAACTTGTCACCGCATCAACAAATTGGTTCGGCACCGCCACTAGTTGACACCGTCTCTGCTAGTTTTGTTTTTGTACGTTCAGCTTCCCGTGTGTCTTTCTTTTCGTGGTCACTCGCCTCTAGTGTATCTTCCAATACGTGCCTTTGTCTTTGCGGCTGGAATCTATATCCAGATACTTCTGCATCCGTTAAATGATCCGATTTAGATAATCCATAACAAACACGCCTTTTTTTTTTTCTCTGCGCACAACGCCTCCAGACGGATTTATGAATAACTAATCTTTGGAGAAGCCTCAGCGTACTGACGTCATTCTTCGTCGACAATGGCGTAGCTCATAGTATTTCGATGGCTGGGTGTTCAAAAATATTTTTCAGGTAAACGGCTGGCGTAAAAAAATTGAGTATATGTGGAAATTATTAATTTATATTAACTCTATTAGGTGTACGCCACGAAACCGTTGCCTTTTTTTGCCCTTTAAAACTCCAATTCAATATTCTCATGTGAATTGCACAATGTCCTTATTACACATCTATTTATTATTCAGACTATATTATAAATTGCATGGCAGCACGCATATCTAAATAACATTATTTACATAAATTAAAAAAATTGTTTAACATGGAAATTAAATAATTATATTAAAAGGATGCACACATCATGTAACATCCTGTCAAAAAGAAAATAAGTTTGTAACAAAGATTTACGTTACGAATTCGAAGATAGAATGAATTTTTTATTTAATATGTGTCATTGTGTGGCCATACAAGTATAATTGCTCTGTTTAGGTTTGAATTGCAAAATAATTTTTCGATACCTGTTGAACTACATATTACTTACCTACTAACTACTTTGGTCGAACGAACGAGTCTGCACGCAAATCGCACATAGACAACAGACCGATATTCCCAACATTGTCATTGACAGATGTCTTCGTCAGTCATTGACATAGCTCATGCAGGCATCTGTCAGCACGGTCGAGCAACCCAGCTTTCTCCAGACAACATACAAATTCGATGTGTCGACATTGGGACGCAGTTTTCACACAACACCATGCCACATTCACATTGTTCCCAAAATCAAACATCCTCGATTCCATACAAATTGCGATCTTTTCTCGCCGTCTGGTCGACTCTCGGCGGGGTTTAATTGACGCCTCGCACCTCGGCTCGCACGATGGGTTAAGCAAGAATTAATGGCTTTAAGTGCGTCACTTGTGCTATAGATGCTTCTCTCACTTGTGCTACAAATGCTTCCTCTGTCGGATCCATTTTCTACTGTGATTTATCCAAGACCACTAGCAAATAGCGTAGCTCCTCGCTAACGTAAAACACTTCCGACATTTGTAAACAACAGAAAAATAGTCCGGACTGACCTTCCTTTCGGTAGGCCCGCCCCTTGAAGCCTGTCAAAATCTGCTCTCGGGAAGTGTCACGTTTCGAATTTTTTCATTGGTTTAAAATCGTAATAATATAATTTCACCTTTTTATTACGAATGCAAATAAATATTATTTGTTGACACATAGGTCATTCGTGTATAATAAGGTACCATATCTTTGTTTTTGCGCAGAAATGTCTAATAACGAAGAAAACCGAAAGAAACCAAAATTTTACATGGGCTAGATAGGAGGTAATCAAACCACTCGGCTTGGAATAAAGATGGCGATACGCAGTGTCCTATGACGACGATTTAGGCACTGAAAATATTTCTTTTCCCAGTTTGTCTGATAAGTGAATATGCTTCTTTCACCATTAATGTATACTTATATAGTCTACATTTAGGTATATGGAATGTTACAGCTGTGTTTCAGTTCCCCTTTAAATTCGTTGGATGAATCCATGAAAGGATGTCCCATTGTCACGATCACATTGCACATGTTGGTAACCTGTTTCTTAAAGGTTTCCTGGCTTGCATGTCGTCGCTCATGATTTAGAGTGTGTTGGTCGGGCGTGCAATAAATGTCCTCAAACTCACTGAGGACCTTGGCTTGCT
Source organism: Ridgeia piscesae (assembly GCA_025642075.2). Lineage (NCBI taxonomy): Eukaryota > Metazoa > Annelida > Polychaeta > Sabellida > Siboglinidae > Ridgeia > Ridgeia piscesae. The sequence goes on from JAODUO010001723.1 coordinate 2,271, forward strand.
CAAGACCAGCCACCATCCATCGCTTAAGGGCAGCAGGATTTTCAGTGACGCTGACGGCACCACTAGCACCACTATTTTGCTCTTTCGTTTCGTTTTTGTTGACTACCCAGTGGTTTTTGAACTCATCTCTGAATTCAAGTAGAAGTGCTTTCATGTCCCTTATGTGAACAGGTAGCCAGCGCGGGTGAAGTTCGTGTGGTCAAGAGCGAAAAAACAGGGTACAAGTGCCTCCAGGACATCTATGTAGAGAGAAAAGTTCCGTTCTCTGTATGATCGGACAAAGATGAGCACCAACAATTCAATCTGCAAGATTTTATCCCGGAACGCAAACATTGGACTGTTCTGAATCACCCGATCTTTCCAGTGTTCAAACGTTGTGTCTTCATCTGCTGCGCCGCACATTGTTTTGAAAGCATCATGCTGGGGTGTTGCAAGGGACACCGCAGTCACCTAGTGTACGTGATGTACATTTTATGATTTTATATTAGATCATAAAAAATTATCAACTATTATTTATCGATATTATAAAGAACAACTTTGTATTCGGACCTATTGTATGTGCATGAATGCTCTTATTTAGTTTGTATTTATTTTATTTAAAGTAGTATATTTTATCATAATCGTTTGGTGCATGTGAGTGTATTGTCAGGTGAACATACTTCTACGACGACCCAACATTATAATGCAATCCAATGTTTTATTGTAACTGCAATGAAAACACAAGGCAATAAAGCAGATCTTATGTTATTATAATAAAACTTATAATTTCCTGCAGATCATAGTGATTATAATTAATTATTATTATATTATTTATTATTAATTAAATAATTTCGCACATGCGAATGCAGTAAGTAAAGTTTATAATTACAGATATTCGCGCGCACAAACGCGCCGCCTAACGTTATTTTGTGTAAAGCTAACTTATAATAGCGAGTTTACGGTAGCATCGGAGCAGCGAGTAGCCGAATATGTCCAGTTGCCGTCCATCGAGACTTGCATGCGCATTTCTTTTGTGGATTTTCTTCGTTAGAAGTATGCAAGTGAATTTTTTTGTAACGTATTGTCTGTATGTGAATGTAAGATATGTGAGGAGATAGTTGGCAGCTGATGGTGGTCGTTTTCATGGTTGGGTCAGAAAGTAAAAGATAATATATGCACAGTTCACGCCGACCAAATAGTCTCCACTACGTCATTATGTTTATAAAATGGCGTAGCGTAGTGTGTAGACTTTCTATGGCTACATGTTTTTGTTTCCCTTTAATTGTTGATATTACTTATATTACACTCTTACCTAAAGATCCGGATGAGATGACTTGGTAGTTCGTACGTCGTTACGTTTAGGCTAAATGTTTTTAGAGATCATGAGATCTTACGTACCACCACAGAGTTAGATCATTAATCTTTCCTCTAGACTGGTGTGTTCTATTTATAATATCTAGGCCATGCGTACCACACAAATGTTTTGTTATATAATGGGCGCTAGAGGGCGCAACACCTACGACAAGTTGCCGGTTAATGTAAATAGCTGAACATTTGTAAGTTTATCGTTGTTAGTACTGACATACCGTGTGTAACAAACACATGCACATATATACACAATACACACGCCACATGCCTTTTAGAAATGTCATCACCAAACTATCGATACACGTTTTAATATACCTAGATCAGATGCTCGACTGTCTATAGGCCCGCACCTCGAAACAAACATCAAAATGATCACCTACGGTGACCAAACTTCGCATGGTGAATCTATTACACCTGTACTATGCGCATGCACTTGTCACGTGATCACAATTAATTCCTTAAATCAAAATGAGTAAATAATGCGTTTTCCTCTTCCGCGTCATTACTGCCACAGTGAATTCCGTCAGGTGGCGCCACCAGCACGTTGCCATAAAATCGTGGGGTCAGACTACAATGTTTTCCGTAGTATCGTCACAGATTACATAAAATTCGCATTTTAGATTTTACTTAGCAACAGCTTAATATACTTAAATACGAGCAAAAACAAATAGCTGATCAATAGAACATAATTTGTATGAGCATATACTTATTACATTTTCATTATTATTAATTATATGAAATAGTCATTATTAAAACAACATTATATATATATATATATATATATATATATTATGTCTATGCACACTTACAGTGCTGTGTATATATATAACTAAATTTATTGTATATATAATATATATATATATTATGTATAGTATATAGTGTAATTGTGCATGCATGCGTGTACTTATATTTCAATGTTTTTGTGCTGGCAATTGTTGTCACATATACTTTGGTAAATTTATGCAAATTGTTCCTCAATATTTACCATTACTACTAGAACATTGTATTCAAGTGTGGTATAAATAATAATCCATACATACATGACAATATATACATACAGATTAACATAGGCTAGATCATCTCACTGGGAATAAAATTAGTTGGGCCTCCAGGCTCCAAAGATGAACCAAAAGTTGTCCTTGTTGTTATTTCACATATATAACAACTACTGGTCATACTACCAAAACTACCAAAAACACACATAAAAAGTGTAACAAGCATTTTATTATAAATTACATAGAACACAAACTACGAGTAATTTCCCATTCCTGTTTATGTGATGCCCAGTGAAACTTGACAATCATAATCAATATAATCATTAATGACATCATTTTGGTGAAAATAAAAACATATATACACGTACAAAATTTGGCAAGAGACATACGAAATATGCCTGTACATCGCACAGCTGGACGTTAACTTCTACAGGTAAGACCTCAGTAATAATGCATATGAAATGTTATATAAAATCCCACAAAAATTGTGGAACTAAAAGTTACATTCAATACCTCCTGCACTGAAGACAGACACACCCATTCAATATGCAAACACCTTTTACATATAATTTGCAGATTCTGTAATTACGTTAAAAAGTCTTCATCAGTGCTACACTTTTCCTATCCTTCCCTAAGTGGCAAGATGTACATTCTTCTGGTGATTAAAACATAAACTGTACTGAAAATTGAAAGATGAACAAACAGTACCAGAAGCTACAAATTACATGTTTTGGGAGGTTTCGTGATTTTTGGAACAAATAAAAAATCTCATAGCACATATACAAATTGTTGGTAGGATTTTTAATTTCTAAAACATGTTAAACTCTATAACGACAATAAATACATATTTGTTTGAGACCTAATCAGCAATGCAAATGGAAAATACGTGCAATTGTGAATTTCACTACTAGTCAAACCAAACATTTGCAAGATTTCACAAGTTTGGGATTGGAACATTTGAAGCCTGTAAACACACAACATTGATGAATAATTATGTTGGATAATCTAACTAATATTAACACTAATGATGAACAACTGAAATTCATCATTCCTGATCTGACCAATATAAATAATTAAAAACCATTTTCCTAGCAATACAAAGGATCCAACCCAACAGCAGTTATTTTGTTTTCAATCAGTCATGATCGGAAACAAATTAACAACACTGATTAATTTACATACATGTCAGATTATCGTGCATGCAAACAAAAGTTCATGTAAATGCTACATATTCTGTTTATAATTTATAAATAACAAAATCATCATGCCCGTCCCATGCATCATACCATCTAGAGTATCACGTTCTTGATTCATTTCATAAGTTAATCATTAATTACAGTGTCGGTTGACGTGCGTTGCATCTAACTATGTATTGCATAGCCCAGTGTTCATTGTAGTAAATAGCCATTATTGTGTGTAGAAAATGTCTACAATATTATGGATTTTTCTATGCAAGCGCCGCGCAAATATCCCAATACAAATTAGTCCTACTCTTACTGAGAGAACATTGCATATTAATCAACTATGTGCTAGAAAACAGGACAGGAATAAAGACTGCTGGTGTAGTCCATGGACATGTCCTGGTTGGGATCAAGTTGGCTGTTCGTGGGTGTGTCTAGACCATGCTCTCATTGCACCAGCAGTGCATGTGTACGAGTATCACAGTGTGGTCATGTGACACAGGTTCATGTGACGTCCAGGCTGTATCATCTGTGTATGGGTAGATGGCACCAGTGAATGGTCGTACCAGCGAGAGGCCGATGTTTTGGCTGCATCTGTGGTGCTTGTTTGGACCACACACTTGTATGATCATATGAGAGAGGTTGATGCTGATTCCTGCTAGTATCAGCAGTGTATTCCTAGGTGGTAGCACTGTTTGGTCATGAGAGGGAGGTTGACACTCTATCTGTATGTCTACACCAATTGACACCAATGTGTGGTCGTGTCAGTATCAGCAATGCATATGTAGGTAGTATAACTGTGGTCATATGAGAGAGGCTGATGTCCTGTCAACATCAGCAAAGCATATGTAGGTAGTACAACTGTGGTCGTATAAGAGAGGCTGATGTGTCAATATCAGCAATGCATATGTAGGTAGTACAACTGTGGTCGTATAAGAGAGGCTGATGTGTCAATATCAGCAATGCATATGTAGGTAGTACAACTGTGGTGATACGATAGAGGCTGATGTCCTGTCAACATCAGCTGTGCATGTGAAGGCAATACCACTGCGTGGTCGTACGAGAGAAGTTGAACTCGGCGAGGTTGATGACAACAGCTCCGAGGAACTCGTTCTCTTTCAGTGCGTCATAGCTCCACACGGTCACCTGAAGCTGTCTCTGACTGACCTCCTCCACTGGCATACGGTAGATCAACTACAACACACCATGCCACATAGGGCATATCAACTATAACACACCGCGTCACACAGGGCAGATCAACCATAACACACCGCGCCACATAGGGCAGATCAACTATAACACACCGCGCCACATACGGTAGATCAACTATAACACACCGCGCCACACAGGGCAGATCAACCATAACACACCGCGCCACATAGGGCAGATCAACTATAACACACCGCGCCACATACGGTAGATCAACTATAACACACCGCGTCACATAGGGTAGATCAACTATAACACACGTGTCACACAGGGCAGTTCAATTACAACACACTGTGTCACACAGGGCAGTTCAACTACAACACAAAGCATCAGACAGGGTAGATCAACTACAACATGGTTGAACACACCATGTCAGATACAGGGGATCAACTAAAAAGCACAGTGTCACATATGGTAGATCAACTACAACACACTCCATCACATATGGTAGATCAATTACAACACACCGTGTCACACCCGGTAGATAACAAAGTATCACACATGTTAGATCACCTACACTACACTGTGTCACATAAGGTAGATCAACTACAACACACTCCATCATATAGGGTAGATCCTAGTTGGGGACTGCACAGATCCTAGTTGGGGACTGCGTAGAACCTAGTTCGGGACCGCACAGAGCCTAGTTGGGGACTGTGTAGATCCTAGTTGGGGACTGTGTAGATCCTAGTTGGGGACTGTGTAGATGCTAGTTGGGGATTGTGTAGATCCTAGTTGGGGCCGGTGTAGATCCTAGTTGGGAACTGTGTAGATCCTTGTTGGGGATTGTGTATATCCTAATTGGGGACTGTGTAGATCCTAGTTGGGGACTGCATAGTCCACAACTAGGATCTGTGTGAATCCTAGTTGGGGACTGCATAGATCCTAATTGGGGACTGCATATATCCTAGTTGAGAACTGTGTAGATCCTAGTTAGGGACTGTGTAACTGCTAGTTGGGGACTGTGTAGATCATATCTGGGAACTGTGTAGATCCTAGTTGTTGACTGTGTAGATCCTAGTTGTTGACTGTGTAGATCCTAGTTGTAGACTGTGTAGATCCTAGTTGTGTACTGTGTATATTCTAGTTGGGGACTGTGAAGCTCCAAGTTGGGGACTGTGTAGATCCTAGTTGGGGACTGTGAAGCTCCTAGTCGGGGACTGTGTAGATCCTATTTGGGGACTGTGTAGATCCTAGTCGGGAACTGTGTAGATCCTATTTGGGGACTGTGTAGATCCTAGTTGGGGACTGTGTAGATCCTAGTTGGGGACTGTGTAGATCCTAGTCGGGGACTGTGTAGATCCTAATTGGGGACTGTGTAGATCCTAGTTGGGGACTGTATAGATCCTAGTTGGAGACTGCATAGATCCTAATTGGGGACTGCATAGATTCTAGTTGGGGACTGTGTAGATCCTAGTTGGGGACTGTGTAGATTCTAGTTGGGGACTGTGTAGATCCTAGTTGGGGACTGTGTAGATCCAGTCTGGAGATCCATAGATCCAGTTGGGGACTGTGTAGATCCTAGTTGGGAACTGTGTAGATCCTAGTTGGGGACTGTGTAGATACTAGTTGGGGACTGTGTAGATCCTAGTTGGGGACTGTGTAGATACTAGTTGGGGATTGTGTAGATCCTAGTTGGGACTGTGTAGATCCTAGTTGGGGATTGTGTAGATCCTAGTTGTGGACTGTGTAGATCCTAGTTGGGGATTGTGTAGATACTAGTTGGGTGGACTGTGTAGATCCTAGTTGGGGACTGTGTAGATCCCAAGTTGGGGATTGTGTAGATCCTAGTTGGGACTGTGTAGATCCTAGTTGGGGACTGTGTAGATCCTAGTTGTGGACTGTGTAGATCCTAGTTGGGGATTGTGTAGATCCTAGTTGTGGACTGTGTAGATCCTAGTTGTGGACTGTGTAGATCCCAATTGGGGATTGTGTAGATACTAGTTGGGGACTGTGTAGATCCTAGTTGGGGACTGTGTAGATCCTAGTTGGGGACTGTGTAGATACTAGTTGGGGACTGTGTAGATCCTAGTTGGGGACTGTGTAGATACTAGTTGGGGACTGTGTAGATACTAGTTGGGGACTGTGTAGATACTAGTTGGGGACTGTGTAGATCCTAGTTGGGGACTGTGTAGATCCTAGTTGGGGACTGTGTAGATACTAGTTGGGGACTGTGTAGATACTAGTTGGGGACTGTGTAGATACTAGTTGCGGACTGTGTAGATACTAGTTGCGGACTGTGTAGATCCTAGTTGGGGACTGTGTAGATCCTAGTTGGGGACTGTGTAGATCCTAGTTGTGGACTGTGTAGATCCTAGTTGGGGACTGTGTAGATACTAGTTGGGGACTGTGTAGATCCTAGTTGGGGACTGTGTAGATCCTAGTTGGGGACTGTGTAGATCCTAGTTGGGGACTGTGTAGATACTAGTTGGGGACTGTGTAGATCCTGGTTGGGGACTGTGTAGATTCTAGTTGTGGACTGTGTAGATCCTAGTTGGGGACTGTGTAGATACTAGTTGGGGACTGTGTAGATACTAGTTGGGGACTGTGTAGATACTAGTTGCGGACTGTGTAGATACTAGTTGCGGACTGTGTAGATCCTAGTTGGGGACTGTGTAGTTCCTAGTTGGGGACTGTGTAGATCCTTGTTGTGGACTGTGTAGATCCTAGTTGGGGACGGTGTAGATACTAGTTGGGAACTGTGTAGATCCTAGTTGAGAACTGTGTAGATCCTAGTTGTGGACTGTGTAGATCCCAGTTGGAGATTGTGTAGCTCCTAGTTGTGGACTGTGTAGATCCTAGTTGTGGACTGTGTAGATCCCAATTGGGGATTGTGTAGATCCTAGTTGGGGACTGTGTAGATCCTAGTTGGGGACTGTGTCGATCCTAGTTGTGGACTGTGTAGATCCTAGTTGGGGACGGTGTAGATACTAGTTGGGGACTGTGTTGATCCTAGTTGGGGACTGTGTAGATCCTAGTTGGGGACTGTGTTGATACTAGTTGGGGACTGTATAGATCCTAATTGGGGACTGTGTAGATACTAGTTGGGGACTGTGTAGATACTAGTTGGGGACTGTGTAGATACTAGTTGGGGACTGTGTAGATACTAGTTGAGGACTGTGTAGATCCTAGTTGGGGACTGTGTAGATCCTAGTTGGGGACTGTGTAGATACTAGTTGGGGACTGTGTAGATACTAGTTGGGGACTGTGTAGATACTAGTTGCGGACTGTGTAGATACTAGTTGCGGACTGTGTAGATCCTAGTTGGGGACTGTGTAGTTCCTAGTTGGGGACTGTGTAGATCCTTGTTGTGGACTGTGTAGATCCTAGTTGGGGACGGTGTAGATACTAGTTGGGGACTGTGTTGATCATAGTTGGGGACTGTGTAGATCCTAGTTGGGGACTGTGTAGATCCTAGTTGGGGACTGTGTAGATACTAGTTGGGGACTGTGTAGATCCTAGTTGGGGACTGTGTAGATACTAGTTGGGGACTGTGTAGATACTAGTTGGGGACTGTGTAGATACTAGTTGGGGACTGTGTAGATACTAGTTGGGGACTGTGTAGATCCTAGTTGGGGACTGTGTAGATACTAGTTGGGGACTGTGTAGATACTAGTTGGGGACTGTGTAGATACTAGTTGGGGACTGTGTAGATACTAGTTGGGGACTGTGTAGATACTAGTTGGGGACTGTGTAGATACTAGTTGCGGACTGTGTAGATCCTAGTTGGGGACTGTGTAGATACTAGTTGGGGACTGTGTAGATACTAGTTGCGGACTGTGTAGATCCTAGTTGGGGACTGTGTAGATACTAGTTGGGGACTGTGTAGATACTAGTTGCGGACTGTGTAGATCCTAGTTGGGGACTGTGTAGATACTAGTTGGGGACTGTGTAGATACTAGTTGGGGACTGTGTAGATACTAGTTGGGGACTGTGTAGATACTAGTTGCGGACTGTGTAGATCCTAGTTGGGGACTGTGTAGATCCTAGTTGGGGACTGTGTAGATACTAGTTGGGGACTGTGATAGATACTAGTTGGGGATGGTGTAGATCCTAGTTGGGGACTGTGTAGATCCTAGTTGGGGACTGCATAGATTCTAGTCAACAGTTTCCATACACTCACCATCTCATTGTACGTGGGATGGAATGTGCCTTTCGCAATCTTTGTCTTTCTCTTGGTCTGCTTCGTTGAGTCGGGCAGTAGGTAGAGCTTCACATAGGGATCTGGAGCCTCGTCACCCTGCGCAACCTACACACCCCAACACACCTCAGTGATAACAACAACACAGCCTGTCTTCACCAACACAACTCATTGCTAACAGCAATGCAACCTGCATAACCCACACATAGTAGTACAGTTTGTAAAATCATTACCTATATGTGTAGCAACTTAACAATGATGATGTTAGATGTCCGCACAACATAATTCTTGGACACACTGAAACAATGCAGTGCCATAATTTATCAAACATTTTAGTGCTGGAGATTGGTTTTCTCCGGAAGTGCGATATAACTCTGCTACTATATTTACTCAGGGCAGTGGGATGTGACATCAGTGATCTCCATTTTCAAACATTTCAGGTGATGACTGCATTTTCCCCAAAAGCATCGCTGTATTAGTTATCAATAAATTGAATGGTCGTATTTATATGTGGGAGATTACTTTCTTATCACATACAAAGTGCATGGTGTGATTCAGTTTGTGTACACAATAACAACAACAACTAAACATAAATTACAATAATTTTCAAAGTAATTTACCATCCCAAAACACATAAATTGGATAACATTCGCTAACCGAAGCCTCCATATAGTACACCTATGGTTCGCTATGGCTGCTACATGCAGGACAAATCACATCCACGATGATTCAAACTTGTGTATACGGTGGCAATTCTCACCAAATCCTTGACATGCATCACCATGACTGTGAAGACACTATTCTTGTAGAAGAGAGACAACTTAATCTGACTCTGGATGACCCGGTCTCGCACTGGCATACACGGCTTCTCTGAAACACGTACACACAAATGTCACCATCACAGCAAGTGTGGGCTATATCTGGAGAACATGCTGAAGTGTCAATGCTCTGCAGGACGTACATGTTCGTCCCAACAATTTGGTGATCATTCTTTCAACGTGATTGGACCTCGACTATAGAATGTGTTGCCAATTCATTTAAAGTGTAGTCAATGTTCAAACAGATTCTAAAGACACACACGTTCAAAGGAGAATACTGCTTACTCTTAACTTTCTTTGAGCTTTTACTGCTCTATTTATACTTTATTTACATACACATTATTGCACATATGTAACTATTATAATGTTTAAATACAGTTTTATTAATTTAATTTATTTTAATGAAATTGTTTAAATGAATTGACTGTTTTTTTAATTATTATATTATACCAGATGTTTGTTCAATATTTATTGTGCTTATATATCTGCTACGTTGCATGTTAAGGTTATTAGTTTTGTACAGCGATTTGAGCATTTTACTGGAAATTGCACTTCATAAAATAAATGTTAATATTTTGTTAATCATAACCAAGTTTAAAGCAATTTCAAAAAGAATGGACAGTAACTTTAAAGGACAGACTGTAGCATCCAACAATGGAGAGAAATACTAAATGAAGACATTTAAATATATTGCAGCAATGCAATATGTAGGAGGAGTGGAGACGTGTGGTCAATGAGTCAGTTACATGTGCATCATAACGGTCATCTTGATCACTTGTGGGGTGAGTGAGTGAATGACTGGATGAGTGAGTGAGTGAATGACTGGGTTAGTGAGTGAGTGAATGACTGGATGAGTGAGTTAGTGAATGACTGGATGAGTGAGTGAGTGGGTGAGAGTGGGTGTGGGGATGGACGGATGGGTGGGTGATAAGAGTGAATGAGTGGTTGAGTGAGTGAGTGAGTGAGTGAGTGAGTGAGTGAGTCAACTTGAGTGTGTGTATGGAAGGATGGATGACAGAGTGAGTAGATTAGTGGGTGAGTGACTGAGTGAGTGTGTGAGTGTGTGGATGGGTGACAAAGTGAATGAGTGTTTGAGTTAGTGAGTAGATTATTTGATGAGTGATTGAATGAGTGTGTGTGACTTTGTGAATGGATGGGTGGATAGGTGACAGAGTGAACGAGTGTTTGAGTTGGTGACTAGATTAGTGGGTGACTGACAGGGTGCCTGAGTGGGCAGGTGGATGACTGAGTGAGAACATGAGTGAATGAGTCGGTTGAATCAGTGAGTGGTGCCATGGATGAGTGAGTAGACGACGGAGTGACTACGTGAGTGAGTGGTTTAGTGACTGGGGACACGAACCCTTCATCTTCGTCAGGTTGTCCTGCTCGTCACGTAGCATCGGATGAAAGAATGTGTAGACGATGTCATTCTGCAGTGGCAAGAACAAAGAACTGACTGACCAAGAAACGTTCACGAGAAGCCGTTTACACGGAGCAGTAAAACAAATGGGTCAAGAGGCCTTGAAGTTCTTTGGACTATGACATTATGGTGAGTTTGTACTTACGAATGAAACGTGTTTTGGTGAATCATAATTACTTCACCATAATCGTCCAATTGGTATTTTCGAGGGTTGTTCGTATAAGATGACCAGAAACACAGCCAAATTGTTTGATTGCAGCAACAGGACTGGTCATTTGTGGTTTTAGTCAAGGTGGAGTCACCTACTTCCAGTCCACTCAGTCAACTGCATTCTGATCACTCAGTGATCAGAATGCAGTTGATATCAGTGACGTGTGTGATATTTCACTTGCTAGTTGTTCAGAATATATCTTTTCAATGTTTCTCACGTAAATGTGACAGTATATCTTTAACCAGTGGACACTGCAGTCCTACAATTTAGATTTAACAAGATTTAACAAGATTGCCACCTAGAGATTCAACTCTAGATGGCGGGTGGACTAGGAAGCCATTTGGCTTATCGAGAGTCCAACCTATCTATCTAAGTATACCACGCCCTTCTTAGGTATATGTCGATTTTATTTTTAAATATATTAACACTACTAGCACCTACACAATCAGCTGATAATCTGTTCCATTCGTTTACTGTTCTTTGTGAAAATTTTCTAATTTCTAGTCTACACTGCTTCTTTGCTAATGTAACTCCATGTCCTCTAGTCCTTCTCTCTTCCTTGACTGTGAAAAAAATATTTCTGTCAATATTTTCATATCCATTCAATATTTTAAACACCTCAATCTGATCTCCTCTCAATCTTCTGGTTTCTAGTGTTGTTAAACCACATTCTTTTAGACGCATTTCATAACTAATATTCCTGAGTTTTGGTATCATTTTGGTTGCTCTCCTTTGTACTCTTTCTAGCATATCAATATCCTTCTTGCGATATGGCCTCCATGCTTGTATACAATATTCTAAGTGAGGCCTAACTATTGTTTTATACAGCGGTATTATTAGTTCTTTTTCTATGTACACTATATTTCGCCTAATTAATCCAACAATTTGGTTTCCCTTCGCTGCTGCAATTCCACACTGCTCTGATACCTTCATGTCAGCACTAATAGTTAACCCTAAATCCTTTTCCTTAAAGGTAGTATTTAGTACAGTATCACCCATTGTATATTGTGCATCTTCATTCCCATGTCCTGTGTGAAGGCACTTACACTTTCCAAAATTAAACAGCATTTGCCACTTCTCAGACCATTCTATCAACTTATTAAGATCATCTTGTAAATGCTGTCTATCTGCATCACTTTTTATTTTCCTAAACACTTTTGTGTCGTCTGCAAACTTCAACACCTTGCTTGTTATGTCATCATCCAAATCATTGATATATATTAAGAATAAAATAGGTCCCAGTACTGATCCCTGCGGTACTCCACTCAAAACCGCTTTCCAGTTTGAAACCTCCCCATCAACTACTACTCTTTGTCTTCTATCAATAAGCCATTTTTCTATCCAGTTGATCATTCCATTTCCTATGCCATGGGCCTTTAGTTTAAGTAGTAGTCTTTGGTGTGGCACTTTGTCAAAGGCTTTTTTAAAATCTAAGTAGATTATATCTACTGGTGATCCGTCATCTAGCCACTTTGTGACATCTTCCAAAAAACATAACATATTTGTTAAGCATGACCTCGCTTTAAAAACCCATGTTGAGATGGGTTTATCAATTTATTTTTAACAAGAAAATCAACCAGGTGATCTTTAATTAGTCTTTCTAATAGTTTGCAAATCACCGATGTTAAACTCACTGGTCTATAGTTCTCTGACTTGTTTCTCGAACCTTTTTTAAATAATGGTATAATGTTTGCTTCTTTCCATTCTAACGAAACTATTCCCTCCTCTAATGACAAATTGAACACTGTTGCAAGCGGTATGCTGATTTGTTCTACAATTTCCAATAGTAATTTGGGAGGAATCCCATCCACTCCAGGTGATTTATTATCCTTCATATCTCTTATTTTCATAGCTACCATTGTTGGGGTTACAATTAGTTGTCCTAAATAGTCAAACTCTCTCCCTTCGAACTTAGTCTCAAGTACTGGTAATATACTAATATCTTCCCTGGTAAACACCGAACTAAAGTACTCATTTAGGTTTTCTGCCATTAAGAATCCCTCTGTTATTATGTTTCCATCACTACCTTCTAGAGGACCGACCTTATCCTGAACTTTCTGTTTACTTCGAACATATGCATAAAAACTCTTGCTGTCATGTTTTATATTAAAAGCTATTTTTTTCGTAGCTTCTCTTTGAATTTCTAATTTCAGCTGTAGCTTGATTAAGTGCTTTTTTATAAATGCTATAGTCTTCTTCACTTCCGGTATGTCTATATGTCTTCCACATCATTTGCTTGTACTTGACTTTTCTAATGGCTTCCTTCGATAATTGTTTCTTCTTTGACCGTTTCCCCTGTTTTTTCAAGGGGACAAATTTGTCAACGACGCAGTCAATTTCACTCTTTAAAATATTCCAGCATTCTGTTGCGGTCTTATTCTTCAGTGTGTTATTCCAGTCTATCTTTGCTAAATATTCCCTCATGTCCTTATATCTTCCTTTGTGAAATTTTTTTCCTGTACCTTATTTTCCTATTCCGTTCTCCCTTTACTTTGATGATAAAATGTATCTGGTTGTGATCACTACACCCCAGTGGCTCACATATCTTGACATTATCAACAAATTCCTTCTGTGAGCTCAATACTATGTCTAACACGTTCTCGCCCCTGGTTGCTTCTAACACATGTTGAGAAAGGAAACTATCTTGTACTAAATTTAAAAACTCTTGATCCTCTCTCCCGGTACTCTGTAGAGATGTCCACTGTATATGCCCATGGTTAAAATCCCCCATAATAATACAGTCCAGTTTACTCACTTCTTTGATAGCGTTATGTATTTTTTCATTCTCTTCCATGCTTATGTTTGGACTCCGATACACTAACCCAACAGTTAATGTTGACTTTCCTGTAACTATGTTACACCAGACAGCTTCTTCACATTCTGCTTCTTTTTCTAATTTTATTTCATAAGCTTGGATGGATTCTTTAATATATAAAATAACTCTGCCTCCCCTTCTTCCTAATCTATCTTTCCTAAACATTACATACCCTGTCATTCCTAATTCGGCATCTGATATATCGGGTGTGGCCCAAGATTCAGTTATACCTATTATGTGAGGGTCAATATCTTCTACCATAATGTTTAGTTCATTTCTTTTGTTTACTATTTAAACAAACACATTTATAACCAAATTCCGTAGGGCTTTCCAGGCTGTTCTTTGCTGATGTCTTTTTGCTATCTGTATCTATGCCTCTAGTATTTGGCTTCTCTGTGTATCTCCCCTGCGAATCTAGTTTAAAAAGTTGCAACCTGTTCCATTATTCATCGATCGAAGAAGGTTCTCGGAGAACACTGCTGCGCCCTTTCCGCTTAGATGGAGGCCATCTCTCATAAACATGTCTTCTTTACCAACAAAATATCCCCACAAATCTACAAATCCAACTCCTTCTTCTTCACACATCTGCTCTAATAGTCCGTTAATTGCCATCCTCTTGCAATTTCTAAATGTTGTTCCCCTTCCCCTCATCACTGGCAAGATTCCTGAGAGTATGATCTGTTCAACTCTCGTCTTCTTCAGTGTCTCTACCAACTCTCTGTATCTCTTTACTATCCTGGTTGTTCCATCCCTGTCTGCATTGTTCGTCCCTACATGTACTAATATAGACCCCCCTTGGCCATGCCCCAATACGTTCTCTACCCGTTCAGTCACATGCTCTATCCTAGCCCCGGAAGACAAACAACAACGTCTTCTCCTTTGCTTAATGTCCTGTCTGTCTTTCGCAAAATGGAGTCTCCCATAAATACCCTTTCTGTTCTCAATGCCCCCTCGATCACTGCTTCAGAGTAGCTCCTCCGTTTTGCATCTCCCTGGTTGCTGACTTTTCCCCCTGCCGCTTTCTCTGTTGTTCCTTTCTTTCCGGTCTCTTTTCTTCCTGTCATCGTCCTTGTTATTGACTTCCGTTTGGTCACATCACCTCTCACTTCCTTTCTTCCATTCGTCTTACCTCCTGTCGCATCTACTTCTCTCATCTCCTGTCCCCCTGTCCCTCCCTCCTTCTCTACTGTCACTTTCTCCCCTGTCACCTTCCTGCATGTCATGTTTCCTGTTGTTCTTTCTCCATTTGTTGTCCTTGCAATCACCCTCCCTCCACTCTGCATCCCCTTCACAATATCCGTTAGCCTAGCTAACTCTGCTGTCAGACAGTCCACTTTCCAACACCCTAATCATTGGAACGTAAACCCTTCCTCCGTTGTCTCTGACCAAGTTTTTCCGCACCCTGATACGGCAAAATCCACCAAGCTGTGGCAGTGGTTACACACCAAGTGCCTCCTTGCCTTCACTTGCCGCTTGCCAGGTGCCATATTACGATTTGTCAAAATCAACTCTTAGTTTAAACCAACGTAGTCTTTAGAAAGACTGTTTGTTTATTGTGTACAGCAACTGCAGCACACTTTATGTTATAAACAACTTACTACCTATGCTACCATGAACAATAAGTTTAGTCTGTACTGGTACCGTTCCCTAGCGGAAACGTTGGACACTACCTATATAAACAAACAAGGGTTTCCTACTAAAACGCTTGTTTATTTTTAATAACAATGATACCTATTCACAGTTTTATCTTACATATGTAGTTGTTACTCTTATTGCTTTATCTCTTATATACTATATCAAATAAAGAGATTTGCTCAATCTTGTTTAAAATTTGTCGAAGCCTAGATTACCCTTTTATCACCCACTAATCTGTTCAAAAATACTGTTAACTAACAAACTTTAACCAAAACTACTACTCAATATATGTCCAGTACCACTTTATGAATAACCTTAACACAAGAATAATACTTAACAATCAATATTTCTGCTTGTTTTTCAAATTTTTTACACCACCAATTTCAAACCTCTACATCCACCAATTTTCCCGCCTTCTCTTGGCGCAATATTAGAGGGCAGAGAACATCCAGCTCCACTGGTGGAGTTGGTGAATATACAAATCTCTGAGTGGGGCCTCTAGTACCCAGCTAACAGCAGCAGTATGTCCAGAAACAGGCTAAATTTGAAGACTTATCTTTTTGGGGAGGCCCTGAGATATCCATACAGAAGACCAGCCAACTACGTGTTTCTTGTGTACAGCGACACTACCCTGTGATGTGATCTATGCAAAATCAGTGAAAAAGTTACTCAACATATTTTTTGTAAACAACTGGCAAGCTGTGATAATGTTTCATATTATTTGGACCCTAGGAGGCCTTTAAAACGAGTTTCTTAGATATGGGAACTAATGGCAGATGCATAGTGGGGTCATAGGTGCATTGGGCCTTCAGCCCAAAGGATTAAAGACATATTAAGTCATTATGAATGTAATGCTCTGACAGTATATCTTCGTTCTAAACAATGTTTCTTTCAATGGAGCATTGTAATGATGACTGTAGACACAATATACAGTCGAGTCAGTTAACAGATCATTGTCACGTTCTGGAAACAACTAGGAAATCAGAGTAAACATTATAATAATTATACTGAATATAAGAGGTGTGTGCTACAAATAACCAAACGTGTGACTGCAGTTATTACAAACAACAGTACTCTGCCCATGCGCACTTTACCTCAGAGATCTCTGGTTCGAGGCTGAAGAGATGTTTGATGAACGTCTCGACGGCTTCCTTCCTTGCAGCCGCCACAGACCTCACATGTGTCCGACCCAGGATCACTCTGACGTCAGAAACACAGGGCATATGAACACTTCATTGATCACTTGACAGATCACATGAACACTTCAATGACACTCTGATGTCAGAAACACATGGCACATGACCACTTCATTGATCACTTGACAGATCACATGAACACTTCAATGAGCTTTCTGATGTCAGAAATATGCTTAGTTACACCCAGACTAACACTGACTTTGGCCTAACTGATCAGGATAAGAAAGTATTCCAATGTGCCTAGTCGAACACTACACATGTGGCACTTTGTTGAATGTGGGTTTGACTGTCACATTAGCACATTTCAGTCCAGCGAACTTCATATGAACAGTTAATTGTGGACCAACAAGTTCCATCTGGAACCGCTGTAAAAAGAGCAACTGTGAGCTTTGGTATTGGTAGACATCTTGCAAACTTCCAACTCAGCAACGTAATGAACACTGCATAGTGTCCGACCTTCCGTGTGTGTTTGGTTTCTATTATGAGTGTTGAGTAGTTGGTGTAGTTGACATTTCGCAGTTGTCTGTCACCGTAGGAACTTGATCTGAAAGAAACAGACTGGAGGTATTCTTTGATTAGATGTTCTTGTCCCTCGAGGTGAACATTCTGGAGACAACGCCTTTGCGGTCACAGCTTAATTAAGCTGATATAATTCGTTTTATTGTATTTAGACTTTTGTTATTATTTATTATTTAGTTAAGAATATTATTGTAATATATGTCATTACTGTATTTATGTGTATTCTGCAGGAGTGTATTTATA
>JAODUO010001723.1:25000-70410 GCA_025642075.2 Ridgeia piscesae
ACGGTAAAATAATATCGAGGAGTTATAGGACACCTGTTTTTGTGTGATAACATGAGTTGAATTGACTCATGTCACTTGCACCAAATCATCAATCAATTAACACAATTGTTGGCTGGCTAGTATGTCAAAAAACTTGTCATGTAATCTTTTGCTGTACATTCTATTAACTGACCAATGCTTACATTGTGGTAACCACAATCTGCTGGTCTTTTGAGACCTCATTCATCAAGTCACCTGTTTTCAGAGAATTCTTTCAAAGAAGCTGACCTTTCACTGTCTGCACATCCTCAGTGACTCTTTCCCGTCCCAAATTATTCATAGAAATCAACAGTAATGTGATTTTGTATACACCAACGATATAATCCAGGATGTTGTGGTCATTACACGAAATGTACTCAAGTGATAACCTCAGAACTTTGGCTTGTAAATTGAATAAGGTTGACTGAACTAATGGTCCTGTCTAGAGGTTTAGGTGTATATTTTCACTGGCACCCTCAGGGAAGAAAGCTGGTATATTGAGGCTGTCTGGTTAATTAACAATAAACACCCGATGTCACACCTAATGTGTTAACCATTGCACCATTATGCTGTCATTGCCGCTTGATTTCGTCGCAAGACGGAATGAGAGGCCATGGCACAAAGGCAACAGTTTACCTTGTAAAGATGGCCGTAACTTCCGCATCTGTGTTCTCAGGGAGCAGCGCTTTCTGCACATACTTGAGAGCATTCTCATTGACGCCCGGAATGTGAGAGTTCACCATCTGCGAAACCACAAACAAACAAACAAGTAGCCTACTTCACTACTTTATCTGGACACATCTGATTACATAATGTATTACAAGTATCGCTAACTACAAAACAGGAAAACAACTTTGCTTTTCAAAGATACAAGTCATTGATAAAACGTTCTGCTTATAAAAAATATTTAATTGATGAGGTATTTAAAACAGGTCACAAAAGTATAAAACCAATCAAGTAATAAAGTTAGAATGCAACAAAAGAAAAACATATTTTTATTTTTCTGAATTTACAATTTTTTTCAAGAAATAACAAAAGCTGGCAAGAAGACATACGAGTGAGAAGAGATTCAGAAAGAGGTTGCCGTGCTGACGAAGCACATTCAGAGCGGAGCAGCAGAGGTCGACGAACTCCTGAAACTTGCAGCTCGACTTGTCACCGCCGTTGATCACATAGGCCATGTCTGACGTGAGGACAAACGGTACTCGGTCACTGCAACAGGAAGCGATCGTTTCAACCATGTCCTCTTTGTCATCGTTATTCCATTTAGAGAAGAACCTACTGCAAGTGTAAAGCCGTCGGTGGGACAAGGAGTTTAGTATGTGGTTAACAGGCAGGTGTGTTTCACGAGTCTGTTACTGCAACTGTTTGTTGTTCTGGTTGCTGTTGTCTAGGTTTCAGTGAACCATTGATGGGCTGTTGATAAATAAGTAGTCCTGAAGTGTCCAGCCTGGATTGTCTTTCTTGTTAACAGTGACAGGGACACGACAAGACAGTGTAGTAAATAAGTAGTCCTGAAGTGTCCAGCCTGGATTGTCTTTCTTGTTAACAGTGACAGGGACACGACAAGGCAGTGTAGTAAATAAGTAGTCCTGAAGTGTCCAGCTTGGATTGTCTTTCTTGTTAACAGTGACAGGGACACGACAAGACAGTGTAGTAAATAAGTAGTCCTGAAGTGTCCAGCCTGGATTGTCTTTCTCGTTAACAGTGACAGGGACACGACAAGACAGTTTAGTAAATAAGTAGTCCTGAAGTGTCCAGCCTGGATTGTCTTTCTCGTTAACAGTGACAGGGACACGACAAGACAGTTTAGTAAATAAGTAGTCCTGAAGTGTCCAGCCTGGATTGTCTTTCTTATTAACAGTGACAGGGACACGACAAGACAGTGTAGTAAATAAGTAGTCCTGAAGTGTCCAGCCTGGATTGTCTTTCTTGTTAACAGTGACAGGGACACGACAAGACAGTGCAGTAAATAAGTAGTCCTGAAGTGTCCAGCCTGGATTGTCTTTCTTGTTAACAGTGACAGGGACACGACAAGACAGTGTAGTAAATAAGTAGTCCTGAAGTGTCCAGCCTGGATTGTCTTTCTCGTTAACAGTCACAGGGACACAACAAGGCAGTGTAGTAAATATGTAGTCCTGAAGTGTCCAGCTTGGATTGTCTTTCTTGTTAACACTGACAGGGACACGACAAGACAGTGTAGTAAATAAGTAGTCCTGAAGTGTCCAGCCTGGATTGTCTTTCTCGTTAACAGTGACAGGGACACGACAAGACAGTTTAGTAAATAAGTAGTCCTGAAGTGTCCAGCCTGGATTGTCTTTCTTGTTAACATTGACAGGGACACGACAATACAGTGTAGTAAATAAGTAGTCCTGAAGTGTCCAGCCTGGATTGTCTTTCTTGTTAACAGTGACAGGGACACGACAAGACAGTGTAGTAAATAAGTAGTCCTGAAGTGTCCAGCCTGGATTGTCTTTCTTGTTAACAGTGACAGGGACACGACAAGACAGTGTAGTAAATAAGTAGTCCTGAAGTTTCCAGCCTGGATTGTGTTTCTTGTTAACATTGACAGGGACACGACAAGACAGTGTAGTAAATAAGTAGTCCTGAAGTGTCCAGCCTGGATTGTCTTTCTTGTTAACAGTGACAGGGACACGACAAGACAGTGTAGTAAATAAGTAGTCCTGAAGTGTCCAGCCTGGATTGTCTTTCTTGTTAACAATCACAGGGACACAACAAGACAGTGTAGTAAATAAGTAGTCCTGAAGTGTCCAGCCTGGATTGTCTTTCTTGTTAACAGTGACAGGGACACGACAAGACAGTGTAGTAAATAAGTAGTCCTGAAGTGTCCAGCCTGGATTGTCTTTCTTGTTAACAGTGACAGGGACACGACAAGACAGTGTAGTAAATAAGTAGTCCTGAAGTGTCCAGCCTGGATTGTCTTTCTTGTTAACAGTGACAGGGACACGACAAGACAGTGTAGTAAATAAGTAGTCCTGAAGTGTCCAGCCTGGATTGTCTTTCTTGTTAACAATCACAGGGACACAACAAGACAGTGTAGTAAATAAGTAGTCCTGAAGTGTCCAGCCTGGATTGTCTTTCTTGTTAACAGTCACAGGGACACAACAAGGCAGTGTAGTAAAAATGTGAAACTGTACAATAGTCACTCATAAACCTCACTGAGAGATGACACATGAACTACTCACACATTTTATATTTATATATAAAACAACAATATTTGCAATGAGATACACTGGTTGAGGGAGCAAGTGTAACCACTACGCTACACTGCACAGTCTCTGATCTGACATGCTCAGTCTCCATCTCATGTTACCTACAGTCTCTCTTAAAGAGATCCGACATGCTCAGTCTTCATCTCATGTAACCTATGCAGTCTCTCTTAAAGAGATCCAACATGCTCAGTCTTTATCTCATGTTACCTATGCAGTCTCTCGTAAAGAGATCTGACATGCTCAGTCTCCATCTCATGTTACCTATGCAGTCTCTCTTAAAGAGATCCAACATGCTCAGTCTTCATGTCATGTTACCTATGCAGTCTCTCTTAAAGAGATCTGACATGCTCAGTCTTCATCTCATGTAACCTATGCAGTCTCTCTTAAAGAGATCTGACATGCTCAGTCTTCATCTCATGTAACCTATGCAGTCTCTCTTAAAGAGATCCAACATGCTCAGTCTTTATCTCATGTTACCTATGCAGTCTCTCGTAAAGAGATCTGACATGCTCAGTCTCCATCTCATGTTACCTATGCAGTCTCTCTTAAAGAGATCCAACATGCTCAGTCTTCATCTCATGTTACCTATGCAGTCTCTCTTAAAGAGATCTGACATGCTCAGTCTCCATCTCATGTAACCTATGCAGTCTCTCTTAAAGAGATCTGACATGCTCAGTCTCCATCTCATGTAACCTATGCAGTCTCTCGTAAAGAGATCTGACATGCTCAGTCTCCATCTCTTGTTACCTATGCAGTCTCTCGTAAAGAGATCTGACATGCTCAGTCTTCATCTCATGTAACCTACGCAGTCTCTCTTAAAGAGATCTGACATGCTCAGTCTCCATCTCTTTTTACCTACGCAGTCTCTCGTAAAGAGATCTGACATGCTCAGTCTTCATCTCATGTAACCTACGCAGTCTCTCTTAAAGAGATCTGACATGCTCAGTCTTCATCTCATGTAACCTATGCAGTCTCTCGTAAAGAGATCTGACATGCTCAGTCTTCATGTCATGTTACCTATGCAGTCTCTCTTAAAGAGATCTGACATGCTCAGTCTTCATCTCATGTAACCTATGCAGTCTCTCTTAAAGAGATCTGACATGCTCAGTCTTCATCTCATGTTACCTATGCAGTCTCTCTTAAAGAGATCCAACATGCTCAGTCTTTATCTCATGTTACCTATGCAGTCTCTCTTAAAGAGATCTGACATGCTCAGTCTCCATCTCATGTTACCTATGCAGTCTCTCTTAAAGAGATCCAACATGCTCAGTCTTCATGTCATGTTACCTATGCAGTCTCTCGTAAAGAGATCTGACATGCTCAGTCTCCATCTCATGTTACCTATGCAGTCTCTCTTAAAGAGATCCAACATGCTCAGTCTTTATCTCATGTTACCTATGCAGTCTCTCGTAAAGAGATCTGACATGCTCAGTCTCCATCTCATGTTACCTATGCAGTCTCTCTTAAAGAGATCTGACATGCTCAGTCTCCATCTCTTGTTACCTATGCAGTCTCTCTTAAAGAGATCTGACATGCTCAGTCTTCATCTCATGTTACCTATGCAGTCTCTCTTAAAGAGATCTGACATGCTCAGTCTCCATCTCTTGTTACCTATGCAGTCTCTCGTAAAGAGATCTGACATGCTCAGTCTCCATCTCATGTAACCTATGCAGTCTCTCTTAAAGAGATCTGACATGCTCAGTCTCCATCTCATGTTACCTATGCAGTCTCTCTTAAAGAGATCTGACATGCTCAGTCTCCATCTCTTGTTACCTACGCAGTCTCTCTTAAAGAGATCTGACATGCTCAGTCTCCATCTCTTGTTACCTATGCAGTCTCTCTTAAAGAGATCTGACATGCTCAGTCTCCATCTCTTGTTACCTATGCAGTCTCTCTTAAAGAGATCTGACATGCTCAGTCTCCATCTCTTGTTACCTATGCAGTCTCTCTTAAAGAGATCTGACATGCTCAGTCTCCATCTCTTGTTACCTATGCAGTCTCTCTTAAAGAGATCTGACATGCTCAGTCTCCATCTCTTGTTACTATGCAGTCTCTCTAAAGAGATCACATGCTCAGTCTCATCTCATGTACCTATGCAGTCTCTCTAAAGAGATCTGACATGCTCAGTCTCCATCTCTGTTACCTATGCAGTCTCTCTTAAAGAGATCTGACATGCTCAGTCTCCATCTCATGTTACCTATGCAGTCTCTCTTAAAGAGATCTGACATGCTCAGTCTCCATCTCATGTAACCTATGCAGTCTCTCGTAAAGAGATCTGACATGCTCAGTCTCCATCTCTTGTTACCTATGCAGTCTCTCTTAAAGAGATCTGACATGCTCAGTCTCCATCTCATGTTACCTATGCAGTCTCTCTTAAAGAGATCTGACATGCTCAGTCTCCATCTCTTGTTACCTATGCAGTCTCTCTTAAAGAGATCTGACATGCTCAGTCTCCATCTCTTGTTACCTACGCAGTCTCTCTTAAAGAGATCTGACATGCTCAGTCTCCATCTCTTGTTACCTATGCAGTCTCTCTTAAAGAGATCTGACATGCTCAGTCTCCATCTCATGTTACCTATGCAGTCTCTCTGTAAAGAGATCTGACATGCTCAGTCTTCATCTCTGTTACCTATGCAGTCTCTCTTAAAGAGATCTGACATGCTCAGTCTCCATCTCTTGTTACCTATGCAGTCTCTCTTAAAGAGATCTGACATGCTCAGTCTCCATCTCTTGTTACCTATGCAGTCTCTCTTAAAGAGATCTGACATGCTCAGTCTCCATCTCTTGTTACCTATGCAGTCTCTCTTAAAGAGATCTGACATGCTCAGTCTCCATCTCTTGTTACCTATGCAGTCTCTCTTAAAGAGATCTGACATGCTCAGTCTCCATCTCTTGTTACCTACTAGCAGTCTCTCTTAAAGAGATCTGACATGCTCAGTCTCCATCTCTTGTTACCTATGCAGTCTCTCTTAAAGAGATCTGACATGCTCAGTCTCCATCTCATGTTACCTATGCAGTCTCTCTTAAAGAGATCTGACATGCTCAGTCTCCATCTCATGTTACCTATGCAGTCTCTCTTAAAGAGATCTGACATGCTCAGTCTCCATCTCTTGTTACCTATAGCAGTCTCTCTTAAAGAGATCTGACATGCTCAGTCTCCATCTCTTGTTACCTATGCAGTCTCTCGTAAAGAGATCTGACATGCTCAGTCTTCATCTCATGTAACCTACGCAGTCTCTCTTAAAGAGATCTGACATGCTCAGTCTCCATCTCATGTTACCTACGCAGTCTCTCTTAAAGAGATCTGACATGCTCAGTCTTCATCTCATGTAACCTATGCAGTCTCTCTTAAAGAGATCTGACATGCTCAGTCTCCATCTCTTGTTACCTATGCAGTCTCTCTTAAAGAGATCTGACATGCTCAGTCTTCATCTCATGTAACCTATGCAGTCTCTCTTAAAGAGATCTGACATGCTCAGTCTTCATCTCATGTTACCTATGCAGTCTCTCTTAAAGAGATCTGACATGCTCAGTCTTCATCTCATGTTACCTATGCAGTCTCTCGTAAAGAGATCTGACATGCTCAGTCTCCATCTCTTGTTACCTATGCAGTCTCTCTTAAAGAGATCTGACATGCTCAGTCTCCATCTCTTGTTACCTATGCAGTCTCTCTTAAAGAGATCTGACATGCTCAGTCTTCATCTCATGTTACCTATGCAGTCTCTCTTAAAGAGATCTGACATGCTCAGTCTCCATCTCTTGTTACCTATGCAGTCTCTCGTAAAGAGATCTGACATGCTCAGTCTTCATCTCATGTAACCTATGCAGTCTCTCGTAAAGAGATCTGACATGCTCAGTCTCCATCTCTTGTTACCTATGCAGTCTCTCCTAAAGAGATCTGACATGCTCAGTCTTCATCTCATGTAACCTATGCAGTCTCTCTTAAAGAGATCTGACATGCTCAGTCTCCATCTCTTTTTACCTACGCAGTCTCTCGTAAAGAGATCTGACATGCTCAGTCTTCATCTCATGTAACCTATGCAGTCTCTCTGTAAAGAGATCTGACATGCTCAGTCTTCATCTCATTTGTACCTATGCAGTCTCTCGTAAAGAGATCTGACATGCTCAGTCTTCATCATGTACCTATGCAGTCTCTCGTAAAGAGATCTGACATGCTCAGTCTCCATCTCTTGTTACCTATGCAGTCTCTCGTAAAGAGATCTGACATGCTCAGTCTTCATCTCATGTAACCTACGCAGTCTCTCTTAAAGAGATCTGACATGCTCAGTCTCCATCTCTTTTTACCTACGCAGTCTCTCGTAAAGAGATCTGACATGCTCAGTCTTCATCTATTGTTACCTATGCAGTCTCTCTTAAAGAGATCTGACATGCTCAGTCTCCATCTCTTGTTACCTATGCAGTCTCTCGTAAAGAGATCTGACATGCTCAGTCTTCATCTCATGTAACCTACGCAGTCTCTCGTAAAGAGATCTGACATGCTCAGTCTTCATCTCATGTAACCTATGCAGTCTCTCTTAAAGAGATCTGACATGCTCAGTCTTCATCTCATGTTACCTATGCAGTCTCTCTTAAAGAGATCTGACATGCTGAGTCTTCATCTCTTGTTACCTATGCAGTCTCTCTTAAAGAGATCCAACATGCTCAGTCTTCATGTCATGTTACCTATGTAGTCTCTCGTAAAGAGATCTGACATGCTCAGTCTTCATCTCATGTAACCTACGCAGTCTCTCGTAAAGAGATCTGACATGCTCAGTCTTCATCTCATGTTACCTATGCAGTTTCTCGTAAAGAGATCTGACATGCTCAGTCTTCATCTCTTGTTACCTACACAGAGGTGTCATAGATTTCATAGACGCCATTAAATATTGATAATAAATAAACTGACATCTTATTCCCAAGTAAAGATTAACATTACACTTTGACCAAAGACAGTATTGCATGGACTCCTACACCCACTTTAGGTGTCAGTGCTGAAATCAAAACCTGGCCCAGACACGAAACGTTTGGTGCAAATATCTCTGGCGATTCAGAAGATAACATTAATGCAGTCCTGTCTGATTAATTAATAACGTAACAACATCTGAGGATGACATGCACTCTTGCACCGCCCACCTTCTGTGCACTAGTGTAGAACAGTCAGACGGAGGATAATAAAACATGTAACCAGTTGCACTAGCCAGGATCAAGTAGGTCCCTGCACACTGGACAGAACACAAGCCGGTGCTGCCCAGCCACATCAAGACAGACTTGTTGATGTAGCAATGACATCTGTAATCCCCGCACCAGAAGCACAGTGCTTATCAATGCTTCCAGACAGTCACACATGCAGGCACATCTAAGTCAACAACTTAGACTTTCCAAATGTTGTCAGACTCCAGACGGACAGTTAGTCACGTTCTGTTGGTGTCTGTGTCTGTGTCTCTGTCTGTGTCTATGTCTGGTAATAATGTTTATTATCATACTTTATTATGGAACAATTACTGATATATATATATATATATATATATATATATAATATATATTGAACAATTACTGATATATATATATATATATATATATATATATATATATATATATCAGTAATTGTTCCATAATAAAATATGATAATAAACATATTATTACTATGCCTTAATACGTCATATGGACAGAATATCGGTACATTAGACTTTTCAAATGGCAAGTGTTTGAATCAGCCGCTTACAACTACGAATCTTAAGGGGACTCCACTATTTTGTATGTGACAAATTTGTTAAATCAAAACATTTATTTCCGACAGTGGGCGGATGAAACGGACTCGTATATGTTTGGAGTATATGCTGTCGTGATTGACAATTAATAAACAAGATGTCCCCATATCTTAACTGGGTAACCACATGACTGCTGTTTTTTTACTAGTCCTTAAAATAAATGAACTGTAGTCACGCCACATCCATTACTACAGTTACACCTTCCCTAATATACACTTTTTGTAGTACATATTTAGAGTCGGTTTCTTCCAGAAAGAAAAGAAATTGCTCAACAAAGGTTATAACCAGGAATAAAAAATAACCGCAGTAATCTGAAGAGTCGTCAGATCAGATGCTACGGCTGACAGGGTCTGGTGAGAGTAGTCTTGATTACACGGGTGCTGGGTCGTGGCAGCACATTTGAACCCCTCACAATCACATGAAGAAAATACAGCTCTGCATTTGTGATTGCCAGATTAGGGCACAGACATTGACTGGCAATCAGGTCTAATTTGAAATACAAATTAATAATAATATCCTTTCATCAGATAAAACTATACTATGAAATTACTCAAAATTAAACTGAAACAGTGATTTACAATGACAATTATCCACATTAAGTCAATAGCCTACCCTTATCCGACCAATACTTGAATATGCATCAGCATCATGGGATCCACACTGCCTAAAACATATTAAAACCTTAGAAAGAATCCAAAGACAAGCTGCCAGATTGTGTACACAAAACTATTCTAGAGAACCAGGAACAGTAACCCCACTTCTTAAAGACCTCCAGTGGGACACCCTCCAAACAAGAAGAAAAATTAATTTTAGCATAATATACAAAATGGAACATAACCTTATAGATATCCCGCTAGATCACTATATCCAACACAACACTAGATCCTCACGTAACATGACAGTCAGTTCTTGCAAATTAGATACTCTGCAAACATATTTGGAAACAGCTTCTTCCCAACAACAATTAAAGAATGGAATTCTCTCCCAAACACTGTCTCAAGTGAATCACTAAACTCATTTCAGAATAATTTGGTCCATCATTTTAACAATTAAGTCAGACGACCCATCATTCGCACTGGCGTGATGTGTCCCTAGGACATTTTGCCAGTTACATATACAGATACAGAATTATGAGTTAGGTTTTCATCTATTTTATTCATTTTCTACTTCTTATTTTTTTTATTGCTATTTTATAACTTATTTTCGTCATAAAACCATACATACAGACATAAATTATTATTATTATTATCATACACATAAACCTGTGGATTAATCCAAAACAGTGATGCCATCTGGTGGTTTTGAGCAGTGACACAACATAAGCCAGGGGTAGAACTTCGGCATTTATTTTACTAGACTCGTAAAGCCAAAAGTTTATTAGTCCGCCAAAAGGTTTACTAGGCCGGCAAAATATAAAAACAACCCAAATTGAAGACGTTACAATTTTATTTAAAACTAAAAAAAAAACCAGTATATGTTGCAACCCTGGTAAACTAACAATGCACGTTTCATAAAGGTAACAAAGAAATAATACAGAAATATCAAAAGTAGTTAATAAAAAAATAAAGATATGATCTGTAGTAAAACACTATGCGATTGAAAAAGAACGTCAATTGCACTCATTGCCCTGTAGTACCACCCTACCATTATGAATTTTTCATAACCACTCTGGAAATTTACCTCACATTATGGCGTTATGAAAAATGCTCTTCTGGACTGTATTAATGGAATTAAAAATATCACACTAGAAAATGATAGACATCAAAGAACCGTTAATCTTACAAATAATGCCCAGACAAGTTCACAGCTGGTGTCCACTGGCCTTGCCTAAGACAATGTCATTTATCAGTAAATGAAGCTGCTTTAGCCAGTTGCTCACTTGCACTGGATTCAGTTACATTCCTCCACACTTTGGATGGGTTAGGGGCACTGTGGCTACAAACAACTGATTGACTACTGTAGGGTGGGGTGGATGACACACTGACCTTTACTAGACAACTGTACTAGTTATTAGGCAGGTTTACTAGTCCGCCCCTATCTATACTATCTGTACGGACTAGTGGACTAGTGGATAGTTCTACCTGTGTAAGCAAAGCCTATGTTTCAACAGACTGTCTTGTCAAAGTTACGCAGCAGAGAAAGAGTCAGTGAAGTGAGACTAATCTCTGAGTCTGTGGCAATGCCAGATAAGGCAAAGCTGGCAGAAGTTAATGGACTGCAAAACTGCATCAAATGCTTTAGTTTTTCATGTCTTTTTGGACCCAAGTGAGTTATCATTAACGTTGCCATTGTGTGGATACTTGGCCAAGAATCCACCGCTTGTGTCACAGTCTTGTGTCACTGTCTTGTGTCACAATCTTGTGTCACAATCTTGTGTCACAATCTTGTGTCACAGTCTTGTGTCACAGTAATGTGTCACAGTCTTGTGTCACAGTCTTGTGTCACAGTCTTGTGACACAAGCAAATGACAACTGCTTTTGGCACATGGTGATGTCCGCAACCACATATGCAGGTTGTCCTTGCTGCTCACTAGGTGGAACCACTTATGCTGACCAGATACGAACAGCAGCTGTTTCGTATACCACATTTCATGTTTCCCATTAGATGGCCGGATGGAAAACACAGCTGCGAGTGACAACACTCTATCTCAAGGTAATATTCGCTATCGTTTTATTCCATCCCAACAACCCACTAACATACATAGTATTACATACACACAGCATAGTTCCACACACATCGCTTGCTGCTAGTGTGACAGGACTGCCCTTCTAAACACAGGCCACACTGACCTCTGACTCTACACACCCAGGACAAGTGGACATGTGTTACTTTCCAGCCTGCAACATGGTTTATTTACAACATTTCTCACCTTCCTGCGAGCATGAATTAATTGGCATAATCTCACAAATGAGAGGATTTACAACTGCGGTAACTTGTTGCACTCTCTAAACTGTAAATAACCCCAGGCACAGCTCTTTGTATACACTTTAGCTGTAGGGAAACTACCACAGTTGCTATGTAATTTCAGTTGTGACGTAGACGTGCGAATTGGACATCTGCATGCAATATCAAACGATAATTCCAGGAAATCTTCATCAAATGTTCGTAATTCCAGGAAGTCTTCCAGTTCATTGTAGTGTATTTCCTAGCAAGACCAATTAGTTCTAATTACCACAAATCACGTACGATATGCCCCACAACTGATCCGACATGGAATCTGTCAAACATAAAAAGGCAATGAGATGATCAGGCTGTCTTTCTTATCAGCCTGACTTTCAAAGCAATTATTGTTGGTGCCTGATGTGTGAGAACTTGTGTGCAGTAATGTTTAGCCAACGTGTTTATACGCAGTCATCTCGAATCGGCACGGGTCTACGGTGAGAATTTGCACTTATGTCTGTTTGTTTAACAATGTCTGTGGACATCGTCATGGCATGTGTCGTCTCACACTAATGCTCTCATCTTACAATTCTGTGTAGGGCACACATATATTAGAACTGTTTGGTGATTGCCTGTTGATACTACTGCATATGTGCATAAATGGACTTAAGAGGAACATTAGTTCTAAAATATAAACAGGCATTCATTAATTCATTCCTTCATTCATTCCTTCATTCATTATTTCATTCATTTGTCCATCCGTCCGTCCGTCTGTCCGTCCGTCCGTCCGTCCGTCCGTCCGTCCGTCCGTCCGTCCGTCCGTCCGTCCGTCCGTCCGTCCGTCCGTCCGTCCGTCCGTCCGTCCGTCCGTCCGTCCGTCTCCGTCCTCCCCGTCCGTCCGTCCGCGTCCGTCCGTCCGTCGTCCCGGGCGCGCCGTCCGCCGTCCGTCGCCGTCTCCGTCGCTCCGTCCGCGTCGTCGCCGTCCGTCCGTCCGTCCGTCCGTCCGTCCGTCCGTCCGTCCGTCCGTCCGTAAGCCCACCTGCCCGCCAAAACTCACATTTATGATTGGCATCACAACTGTACTAGCCACTGTTTTGTTCAGTCTTGTTTCTGGCTCTTTAGACAAACACAACTTTAAAACAGTAGCTCCCCCTGGTGGGATACACTGTTGAAAATGTACACCCTACACAAGTTGGTAGACACCCAACTGGGCAGAGTGGGAGCTGGGCCGGTGCCCACCAATTTCTCTTGATGATCAATGCCTGATCAGTCCAAGTTGCAGAAAAGTGTTTGCAACAAACTAGGAGACTACTGCCTAATGTGAATCTGTTGCTAGTATGGGGAGCGGTGGTCGCACTGGTAGAGCGCCAGACTGTCAATCAAGGGGACGGTGGTTCAATACCACCTACCACCATTTCAAAACTTGTGGCGGTGGTTGCCAGGGGTAGTGCAGTCAACTACCTCCCCTGATTTGTGGGGGTGTCTGCCAGGGGTAGTGTAGTCAACTACCTCCCCTGATTTGTGGGGGTGTCTGCCAGGGGTAGTGTAGTCAACTACCACCCCTGACTTGTGGGTATGTCTGCTAGGGGTAGTGTAGTCAACCACCACCCCTGACTTGTGGGGATGTCTGCTAGGGGTAGTGTAGTCAACTACTACCCCTGACTTGTGGGGATGCCTGCTAGGGGTAGTGTAGTCAACCACCACCCCTGACTTGTGGGGATGTCTGCCAGGGGTAGTGTAGTCAACTACCACCCCTGACTTGTGGGGATGTCTGCAGGGGTAGTGTAGTCAACTACCACCCCTGACTTGTGGGTATGTCTGCCAGGGGTAGTGTAGTCAACCACCACCCCTGACTTGTGGGTATGTCTGCCAGGGGTAGTGTAGTCAACTACCTCCCTGACTTGTGGGTATGTCTGCCAGGGGTAGTGTAGTCAACTACCTTCCCTGACTTGTGGGTATGTCTGCCAGGGGTAGTGTAGTCAACTACCTCCCCTGACTTGTGGGTATGTCTGCCAGGGGTAGTGTAGTCAACTACCACCCCTGACTTGTGGGGATGTCTGCCAGGGGTAGAGTAGTCAACTACCTCCCCTGACTTGTGGGGATGTCTGCCAGGGGTAGTGTAGTCAACTACCACCCCTGACTTGTGGGGATGCCTGCCAGGGGTAGTGTAGTCAACCACCACCCCTGACTTGTGGGTATGTCTGCCAGGGGTAGTGTAGTCAACTACCACCCCTGACTTGTGGGGTGTCTGCCAGGGGTAGTGTAGTCAACCACCACCCCTGACTTGTGGGGGTGTCTGCCAGGGGTAGTGTAGTCAACCACCACCCCTGACTTGTGGGGTGTCTGCCAGGGGTAGTGTAGTCAACCACCACCCCTGACTTGTGGGGATGTCTGCCAGGGGTAGTGTAGTCAACCACCACCCCTGACTCGTGGGGATGTCTGCCAGGGGTAGTGTAGTCAACCACCACCCCTGACTTGTGGGGATGTCTGCCAGGGGTAGTGTAGTCAACTACCACCCCTGACTTGTGGGGATGTCTGCCAGGGGTAGTGTAGTCAACTACCACCCCTGACTTGTGGGGATGTCTGCCAGGGGTAGTGTAGTCAACTACCACCCCTGACTTGTGGGGGTGTCTGCCAGGGGTAGTGTAGTCAACTACCACCCCTGACTTGTGGGGGTGTCTGCCAGGGGTAGTGTAGTCAACTACCACCCCTGACTTGTGGGTGGTGTCTGCCAGGGGTAGTGTAGTCAACTACCACCCCTGACTTGTGGGGATGTCTGCCAGGGGTAGTGTAGTCAACTCACCACCCCTGACTTGTGGGTATGTCTGCCAGGGGTAGTGTAGTCAACTACTACCCCTGACTTGTGGGGATGTCTGCCAGGGGTAGTGTAGTCAACTACCACCCCTGACTTGTGGGGATGTCTGCCAGGGGTAGTGTAGTCAACTACCACCCCTGACTTGTGGGTGTGTCTGCCAGGGGTAGTGTAGTCAACTACCACCCCTGACTTGTGGGGTGTCTGCCAGGGGTAGTGTAGTCAACTACCACCCCTGACTTGTGGGGATGTCTGCCAGGGGTAGTGTAGTCAACTACCACCCCTGACTTGTGGGGGTGTCTGCCAGGGGTAGTGTAGTCAACCACCACCCCTGACTTGTGGGGGATGTCTGCCAGGGGTAGTGTAGTCAACCACCACCCCTGACTTGTGGGTATGTCTGCCAGGGGTAGTGTAGTCAACTACCACCCCTGACTTGTGGGGATGTCTGCCAGGGGTAGTGTAGTCAACTACCACCCCTGACTCGTGGGGTGTCTGCCAGGGGTAGTGTAGTCAACTACCACCCCTGACTTGTGGGATGTCTGCCAGGGGTAGTGTAGTCAACTACTACCCCTGACTTGTGGGGGTGTCTGCCAGGGGTAGTGTAGTCAACTACCACCCCTGACTTGTGGGTATGTCTGCCAGGGGTAGTGTAGTCAACTACTACCCCTGACTTGTGGGGGTGTCTGCCAGGGGTAGTGTAGTCAACTACCACCCCTGACTTGTGGGGATGTCTGCCAGGGGTAGTGTAGTCAACTACTACCCCTGACTTGTGGGGGTGTATGCCAGGGGTAGTGTAGTCAACCACCACCCCTGACTTGTGGGGATGTCTGCCAGGGGTAGTGTAGTCAACCACCACCCCTGACTTGTGGGGTGTCTGCCAGGGGTAGTGTAGTCAACCACACCCCTGACTTGTGGGGATGTCTGCCAGGGGTAGTGTAGTCAACTACCACCCCTGACTTGTGGGGATGTCTGCCAGGGGTAGTGTAGTCAACTACCACCCCTGACTTGTGGGGTGTCGTCTGCCAGGGGTAGTGTAGTCAACTACCACCCCTGACTTGTGGGGATGTCTGCCAGGGGTAGTGTAGTCAACTACCACCCCTGACTTGTGGGGATGTCTGCCAGGGGTAGTGTAGTCAACTACCACCCCTGACTTGTGGGGGTGTCTGCCAGGGGTAGTGTAGTCAACTACCACCCCTGACTTGTGGGGATGTCTGCCAGGGGTAGTGTAGTCAACTACTACCCCTGACTTGTGGGGATGTCTGCCAGGGGTAGTGTAGTCAACTACCACCCCTGACTTGTGGGGGTGTCTGCCAGGGGAAGGGTAGACAAACTCCACCCTCGGCTTGTGAGGGCAGGACACATGAACGACGCTTACCGCTTGAAGTTGCCAAACATCTGTGAATCCCCGAGGAACTTGCCGAAGTCAATGTGAAACATGTGACCTGTGTGTTTGATCATGATGTTGTCGTTGTGGCGATCGCAGATGCCAAGCAGATAGGTGGCGACACAGTAGCCGGCACACGAAGACGTGAAGTTGTTGACGGCCTGAAAATACACAAAGTTCTTGTAAGAATATAAATATACCACATGAAGTAGCAGCAAGACCAGCG
Source organism: Ridgeia piscesae (assembly GCA_025642075.2). Lineage (NCBI taxonomy): Eukaryota > Metazoa > Annelida > Polychaeta > Sabellida > Siboglinidae > Ridgeia > Ridgeia piscesae. The sequence goes on from JAODUO010001723.1 coordinate 41,322, forward strand.
GTGGTGTCCCCTGGTGGCGTATGCCTACAGTGACCAGGAGTACGGTGTATAAGGTGGACACAAGGTGTCAGTGAAAGGTTTCATAGCAGTAATCAGCCGTCGCTATATATAAATTAAAACAAAGAACTGGGTCAACCCATTCATTATTCAACGAGTAAGTTGGGTGTTGTACATGTGATCTTAGTTTAACAAACAATTTAAACGTCATATTTAGTCATTGGTTATTGTTATTGATTAATTATTTAGTCTCCCACCCTCCTTCCTACACAGATGCATGATGGGACACAATATTTATTGGATGCTTTTTCCTGTTACATATAAGCACTACTGTAAGTAAATGTCCTCCCAAAGGTACAATTATGTAGGATAAATACATTTGTGTGCAGAAAAAGTTCATAATCAGTTTGTCAAAGTAGACTCAAACAGGAACATTGCTGAACAGTTTTACAATAACACAAAGCAGCAGCTGACGTTCTGACCTTAAGTGCCACAAACTAACTTCAACGTGATATCAGTTCTGAAAGGATACTGGCTCAGCCTGACCTATGAAAACACTTAAAAATTAATGTAAGCGTTTTACGAAAGCAGCTGAAGAGTTCCTGCCCTGTTGGCTCACATTAGATGTACCCGCGTTTATGGTTTGACACAGCTTGAGAGATGCGGAAGAAAACTAATTATTCTGCACGGAGGAGGCGAAAATTCCATTATTGTGGTCTTTGTGGAATCAATCTGTCGCAAGTATAACATGTAGTCTCGCAGGTAAACAAAAAGCTTTGCAAATGACTGAAGACGTTCCAGAGAAAAGTGCACAGTGATTCACTTTCCTAGATAATATATTGGGAGACCACAAAACTGGCCACGTGATATATTACAGACCAGACAGGCTGGCCTTGTATTCTGATGCTGTTTTAGGGTCTACAAATATATAAAAAAATCTCCACATAACAGTTTTTCCATGGATACTATGGAAAGGGTGCTAAAAATGTTGGTCGTTTCTATGGGTTGTGTTGTGAATATAATACAATTGGTAAAATCTTTGTGATTAAGGAAATACTCAAGCATTTCAAACAACTGCCAAAATCTAAATAAGCAATGATAAAAAATATAATCAAATGAGCAGAATATTTCTTTTTCTTTTCTTAAATAATGGTCCACTTAACTTGACTGGAGATGGACAGTCGTACAAACATTTAAATAAATAAATAAGGTATTTGCGTATCCGGAGATTATCATTAGTTCCTAAATGAGTGTCCGCTGAGCTTTAACAACAATGCTCACTTTCTGGTAGTCCAACTCCGTTGGATTCTGAGTTTGAAGCCACTCCGCGATGGAGCGATCCCGGAATGATCCTGCAAGTCCGTGGCCATGTTTGACCTGGATCTTACGCAAGGTTTCTGAGTCTGTGATCAGCTCCACCAGACCTGAGACAACAGAACTGAGGTGAATACAAACACAAACTTATTAATAATGTTTTTATTGGCTGATATACATAGACTGTTTTAAGTTAGCGGCTTTGTAAACAAAAACAATAATAAAAACGTGGATGTGGGTTGGTGAAGGATCCATTTGGAATAAAATATAACTTGAGACAAATTAGTTTAGTACTTCCGTAAGTGTTTGGTTATACATGTCAATGTGTCTCTGCAGTTTATTGATTTGTCCAATGTTTTTCTTTAGATGAGGGTTGGGAGAGTGACATTGGTCCTACCCAAATGTTTATACTATTAGCACTGGTGCTTCAAAATGAAAGTGTAAATAGATTGGAAGTATTTCTCTCTTGCGTAGGCATTTAATAAACTCTGTCTATTATATTGTAAAATTGTAGCCAGAATTTCAACGAGAAATTACATGTGATGACTACACATAAGCCACAATCATTTTGGAAAGGCAGCTGGGCCAGGGAACCATTTCACAAACATTGTTAAGAGCTCTTAACACAGTTTTGCATTTTTAAATAAATTCTGATCCTTCACAGCGATACTGAATACCCAACACCTGTTAAGACTACGGCAGAGAGAAGAAGGTAAAAACTGACCTTTCTTGGCTGCCGTTGACTGGCACTTGAAGGTGATGATCTTGAGGTCAAGGCCGTGCTGCAGCCACAGACGGTCCATGATACTGATCAGTTGCATGGTCAGCATGTCCTGGCGTAGGTCATCTCCGACCTGCAAGTGACCAGCAGAATGTCGTCATGGGTGTGGTCACCCTCCAGCAGAGTTGGCAACTCCAAGACACTAAATGCAGCAGTATTTCCTATTCCTACTGACTGCAGTCAACTGAATCTGATTGCGATGTCTCACCGCTGACACATTCTGTGCACGTGGTATGTTTTGGTTGGGTGCTGGTAAAAATTATCAAAGCGCAAAGGAAATATGAATACGTCCTCAACAAATCTGGTGCGAAGACATAGACATGTCAGATTATGTCAGGTAGATGGGGTGGCTCAATTACACTGAGATCACACATAAAGCTCTCATGCTCCACACGGTCCAGCTCAATTATTTCATTGCCTGTTTGAAGGTTTCTATCATCTGATCACTTAAGCTTCTTCCAGTTGCAATGCAGTTACCAGTGGCTTTACTTTGGAACTTAAGCATTAAACACATATGATGAATGTAGTGTGTTTTATAATAATGGTGACCAGAAGATGCCTATTTCATGGCTGGTCGTGTGTGACGTCGCTATTCAGTAGAGCCATGTACCATTTGCCTCTGAGTGGTACACAGTACATACCACATATTTCATACAGTGTACGGTATGCTACCCAATGTTATCTAGAGGTGGTCCACATGCTAAGTGCAGAAGACATACGGTTATGTAACAGTGGCATTACCCTGTGGCTTACTGGGACAATGCCATTGACAGACTTATGCCATGTACTCTTCTGGACATGCGCTTTTCGAATGGAGATGATATATCCACTCTCCGTTCAATATTTACGAAGCTTACATGGCTATGGACTATTCAGAAGACCTTTTTAGCATTGTCCACTGGCGATTAACACACCGTATGGAATACTGGTTTTTCAAAATACAAGTCCACCGATATATCGGTACAGGTGTATACGGTACACAGCTCCACCATTCAGTGGTGGCTGTGTCAGATGCTGCACTGTGCAGGGGTTCGCCTGATCAGGGTTGACAGAATGAACGATGGTCCTCCCGACACTTTCACCTGCGACATCAGTTTGTGCTTCTGACAAACACACGCAGGCTCTGAACAAGCAAAACAAGCACCCTGCACGAGAGATCCAACTTAATCAAGACATGTCGTTGTGCCGATTCATGCTGCTTTGACAAATGTTCCGCCAGTGGCCAGCCCATTGACTTACGATGAAATATTCATATTTCCTTTGTTCTTCAGTACACCGTTGTCAAGATGGGTGACAGTGGAAGTAGCCGTTATGTTTGTTACCATTGATAGAATCCAGGGCAGTGCATACTGCAAGTGTTATGCAGAGACCCGTCCAGCCGTCATCTGGATGGTTAAAACTGTTGTGGATGGGTAGAAATATGGGTTGATGGGTAGAAATATGGGTGGACGAGTGGTGGACTGGTAAAAAAATGAAGGAGCAAATAAAAAGCTGTTCCAAAACTATATATATATTGTCAGTTATGCCTTAGAAGTGAGTATAAATGGTGTCATATGTGTGTTTGTAATCCATTTCAGGTCATGAGACACATTTTAAAGTTTGTAAATTGGCTTAACTTCCACGTGTCTGCCCAAAACGTGTGTGACTGGTAATAATTTGGTCCTGCTTAAAGCCCTGGGTCAGTGGAAAGTGACAAGTGTCACTCTTGTGTTACCATTTGTAGAATCCAGATGTGCCTGTGTCTCCTGTAATGCAATTATGTCTACTAAAATATGAGACTGCGAGTGAACTGTGCAAAAACAAACACACACAGTGGAAATAGTGTTTTCCACACACTTTGTCCAGCAGCATGTTTGTCTGGATTAACAGGTTTTCTTGAAAACTGAGTGCTACACGTTATAGACGTGTCTGTCCAGTTGTCAACAGACCAGCAGGTGTGACGTGACAGCTGGCGCTTGGGTTGACATCTGTGAATGTTTCATAAGATGTAAGTACAGGAGTTGGCAGTGGGGACGGCCACATAAAAGGCACCCAGGTCAAACATGTACAACAAGGAAGACATTGCTTGACTGAACATGGCACACGATAAGGAGGCAGAATTTGATAACAAAACAAAATCAGACAAAAACATGATGGCTGCGCATCTGTTCGCAGATTTGTAACTCCAAACATATGCTAACCCGGTTACTTGAAAAACAGACAGTCACTGCGCTATCAATATCAAGAAGACAAGCTTGGACGTCACAGAATGTTCATTTGTGCTCAGTTGCCACTGATCATTCATATTTGCTTGCAATATTTGCTCTAAATGTTGTAAAAGTGCAATTGGAGTGCAGAGGAAGCAACACAGAGAAAATAAAGAAACATGGCCTCTTCTTGCAGATAAAAGTGAAATGAACTATTACTTATAAACTTTCTCCAACGTGGCACCTCCAATTGTGATTTTAAAGCATACCTTCACTAATACAAATCTGTCTCATGCACAGTTTCACTTCTGTGAATTCTGAATAGTTTTATAGGTAAAGGGAACTACATTGTAGTTGCGATTAGAATTTTTTCCGCTAAACGATGCCCTGATATGAAGATATTGGGGTTATGGATAAATGAAATTTTATTGCAAACGATGCCCTGATATGAAGATATTGGGGTTATGGATAAATGAAATTTAATTGCAAACTGAAAGTGAAAGTGAAGTTTGCCGTAGGTTATCTCCATTCATCCCTGTTTTACCTGGTTCATCCTGGGTCCTACCTTGAACATAGCGTACACAGACTCCGCCTGCTGGTCAACGTTCCGCATCACTAAACGCAGCGGGAATGTATTCGAAGAGAAGTAGGAACATGACTGAAACAGACGTACAACAATACCGTGGTCAACACACTGGACAAAACAGTGGTCAGTTCAAGTGGTCAGTTCATTAGACAGTATATTGGTTACTTTGATCAGCTCACTAGACAATACGATGATCTGTTCACTAAACATTACGCTGGTCAGCTCACTGGACAAAACTTAGGCACTATGACCAATTCACTGGACATTATATTACGGTGGTCATTTCACTGAACAATACATCACAGTGACCCATGATGGGTCGCACTGACCAGTTGACTGGACATTACATTTACAGTGGTCAGTTCACTGGACAATACATCGCAGTGACCCATGATGGGTCGCATTGACCAGTTCACTGTACATTACATTTACAGTGGTCAGTTCACTGGACAATACATGTCAGTGACCCATGATGGGTCGCTTTGACCAATTCACTGGACATTACATTTACAGTGGTCAGTTCACTGAACAAGACATCGCAGTGACCCATGATTGGTCGCTTTGACCAATTCACTGGACATTACATTTACAGTGGTCAGTTCACTGAACAAGACATCGCAGTGACCCATGATGGGTCGCTATGACCAGTTCACTGGACATTACATTTACAGTGGTCAGTTCACTGGACAATACATCACACTGACAGTGACCCATGATGGGTTGCTACAACCAGTTCACTGGACATTACAGTGGTCAGTTCACTGGACAATACATCACAGTGACCCATGATGGGTCGCTACGACCAGTTAACTGGACATTACAGTGGTCAGTTCACTGGAGACGGGCAATACAGTACGGAGTAATCACCTCACTGGACAATCATTCAGCCAGTTGATGGATAACAAAATGGTCAGTTGCCTCCAGTTCACAGTACATGTACAACATATCAACAACAGTGACCACGGTGCTAGCTGGGTGGGTCTAGATAGTTGCATGCAATGGCACACACATGCTCAGGTAAGTCTGCTAAATGGAGGCTACTTTGGATGGCAGATTTTGACTTCAAATGCACCGTCACATCACTGGATGAAATGAGACGAGACAAGGCGTCCCACACACGTCTCAGCAACACTCGTAATGAACTCTCACTGTCTCTACTCGCAAGGCCAAGTGGTGAGGTGAATCTGTAGACTTATGTAAAGGAAGTAGCCAGACACGTTACTGTTACGTTGTTTACATAAACTGACAAATTCACCAAAAAACATGCCCACCAAAATTATGATCATTTGAAAACTTAAAAATATATATACAGCTGTACATGCTTAAATTAAGAGATATTTATCTTTTTCATATTTCACAGTCGTCTTAGTCTTTATTTGTCTTCATACTAACAAAAATCAGCTGAAGATTGCCGAACATTTACAGAAGAAACGATACATTTGATGGTTAAATGTGGAGAAATATTGCACAAAAACATTACGGCTGTGATCACTGCCCTATAACCACTTAACCCGTGATTGAACTAAATTTGCATTACAAATTGAAGGCTATCTGTTCTTCCACGTAATAGTTACCTTTATTGTTCTCTATGTAACAAAACATCCCTACCAAAGGCTAATTCAGCTTCAGTAAATAATCCTCCAGCACAAGCAGTGCAGAAATACATCTGCCTTGCCAATAAACTTATACGTATTATTTAATATTATCAAAGTGTTTTTCTGTTTGTCGGTTTGTTGGTGAACCCAAATCTCTATCAGTTTTGCATGGATCAGGCTAAAATACTCTAAAGGCAAGTAAAAAGGCAAGTTCTTATATAACGCAGTATCCAGTCCTCAGGACCGTTCAAAGCGCTTTACACTTTACTTCCCTGACAGACCTGTTCACTCAGACACCATCTCGGCTTCTCTGGGAAGCATCCAGCCATATGCTACAATTAATGTGTGAAGGCTGCTTGTACACATATCCACCACTGTCTATAGTCAGGTACTCATTTATACAGCTGAGTGAACTGGAGCAATGTAGAGTGAAAAAAACTAGCCCAAGGTTTTAACACTGCAGCACAGGATTCGAACTCGGGTTCTCGTAGTCAAGAGTTCGAAGCTCTTAACCCCTGAGCCATTGCGCTCTAAACTTTCATCTGGGGTTGGCTAATGCTGGGGCTCAATACCTCAAAAGGCCATGTTCTCAAGTCCATGGAGTACACCACTTATGCCTTTTTCGATAAGCAAGAATGTAAAAGGGTATTGTTTTTAAATACCTAGTCAAATCACCCTGTGATATTTGGGAGAAAGGGAAGTTATCTTTATCTATTTCAAAACTGTCCTGTCCTCCCAAACATCGCTGGGTGCCTTGAGACAGAAGGTGATTGGTGAAGACACTTCGGTGGGTCATCTGGTGCCCATCTACATGCTAAGTGAAGTAACCGCGTCCTACTGGCAACAACTGTCAACACCACTGGCAGTATTTTAATAAAAATAAAACAGGTAGCATATTTGTGAAATAAATATATAAAAGAATAACATGGATTGTGTAACTCACAGTACAGTGTTTCACATATAATAAATAAATAATCACCGGAAATGTTGGATATTGGTTATTAAAACGTTTAACGAGCTGAACTGTCAAGATCAGTTTTTGATATCCAGAGTTCACTGACAAGTTTAAGCGTGGATGACAGTGGAATGTAAGTCAGACTGTTAAATGGATGGATTTAAAAAAAAAACGCCGGGATGCATTAATTCTGCCTGTTGACTGAATATTAATCCAACCTTGATCAGCTAATCATTTGCACAGCAACATGACAATAATTACATGTTGTTTTCATTCTCAGCCATTAATTACATGTTGTTGTTGAAATGACTCATTTAAACATGGAATCATATAACTAAAATATAGTCACACCTGTGGCGATATATACTAAAAGCACTGTATAATAAACATGTTAGCTGGTACAGAATTGTTTGTGTATAAACAATTAAAGATTAAACCGCCACTAGAATTATGATAATCACATTGTTGTATATTTGTTGCTATTATATATAGAACTGACATTTCAACAAATTTGACAGCTGACTGGCTTCGTGGCATTTAAACATTGTCTGTTGCATGTATTCAGTCATATTAAAATGTATGCATATTTAATAAGAATAATAGCCAGAGAGATCAATGATAAGCATTTATCCAGATTAAAGAGGAATTTGCCAGTGAGCACAATAGCAACATTTGCACAGCTGTCACATTTTAACATGCCTCTGTGGCTTCATGTCAGATTTGTTAGATGATTTTAATCATACTTAGACAAAGTAAGCTGCATTTCTGGAAACATTTACCTTTCAAGAGTTTTTTTATATTCTGAAATTGCTCCCCTGATTAAAGGTATTTGGAGAAACAAAAATCATTCACATAATGTCAAATAAAACCAAAGAAAATTAGAAATCTGACTGAATTTGATTGTAATATCCACATATCAAATTTTTCTTCCATTTTTCCAAAGTTATATTGACAACGATGACATTTTGTAATAAAAACAAATCCATGCCCTTATCCTATACCACATCCTATACTACATGTTCCTAGCTCACATGTGTGCTTGAAAGAGTGGCTGGTTAATTTGAATAAGCCCAGTCATTTGACTAACAAATGTGACCCACCATAGTAAATCCGCACAATAAATGATCGCTCTCCAGGCACTAAGAGTTGATTGCGGCTAGAAATAGGGTCGTCTGATCCTCAGTTGGATTTAGAACTCGAGGAACACAGCCAAGAGTAAGTAAATTATAAACTCTATATCATTAGAACCATGTCCTCGGAATTACAAGCGTCAAGAGAGAACAGAAGAATGACTCACCTGAACATCAAAGCACAGCACCTCCATGGCAGGATTGAGAGGGAGTCTAACTGTGGCCTGTTGCTGCATGAAGTCACCAATGTTGCACAACTCTTGCTGTAGCACCGTCTACAAGCACAGAGACATGGACTTGAGAACATGGTCACTAGGTAATAACAACTCTGTCTGTAGCTCTACCTGCAAGGACAGAGACAATACCTTGGTCACTAGGTAATAACAACTCTGTCTGTAGCTCTACCTGCAAGGACAGATACAATAACATGGTCACTAGGTAATAACAACTCTGTCTGTAGCTCTACCTGCAAGGACAGAGACAATACCTTGGTCACTAGGTAATAACAACTCTGTCTGTAGCTCTACCTGCAAGGACAGAGACAATAACATGGTCACTAGGTAATAACAACTCTGTCTGTAACTCTACCTGCAAGGACAGAGACAATAACATGGTCACTAGGTAATAACAACTATGTCTGTAGCTCTATCTGCAAGGACAGAGACAATACCTTGGTCACTAGGTAATGACAACTCTGTCTGTAGCTCTACCTGCAAGGACAGAGACAATAACATGGTCACTAGGTAATAACAACTCTGTCTGTAGCTCTACCTGCAAGGACAGAGACAATAACATGGTCACTAGGTAATAACAACTATGTCTGTAGCTCTACCTGCAAGGACAGTGACAATAACATGGTCACTAGGTAATAACAACTCTGTCTGTAGCTCTACCTGCAAGGACAGAGACAATAACATGGTCACTAGGTAATAACAACTATGTCTATAGCTCTACATGTAAAGACAGACACAATACCTTGGTCACTAGGTAATAACAACTATGTCTGTAGCTCTACCTGCAAGGACAGAGACAATAACATGGTCACTAGGTAATAACAACTATGTCTGTAGCTCTATCTGCAAGGACAGAGACAATACCTTGGTCACTAGGTAATGACAACTCTGTCTGTAGCTCTACCTGCAAGGACAGAGACAATAACATGGTCACTAGGTAATAACAACTCTGTCTGTAGCTCTACCTGCAAGGACAGAGACAATACCTTGGTCACTAGGTAATAACAACTCTGTCTGTAGCTCTACCTGCAAGGACAGAGACAATACCTTGGTCACTAGGTAATAACAACTCTGTCTGTAGCTCTACTTGCAAAGGACAGAGACAATACCTTGGTCACTAGGTAATAACAACTCTGTCTGTAGCTCTACCTGCAAGGACAGAGACAATAACATGGTCACTAGGTAATAACAACTCTGTATGTAGCTCTACCTGCAAGGACAGAGACAATACCTTGGTCACTAGGTAATAACAACTATGTCTGTAGCTCTACCTGTAAAGACAGAGACAATACCTTGGTCACTAGGTAATAACAACTCTGTCTGTAGCTCTACCTGCAAAGACAGAGACATGAACTTGACAACACGGTCACTAGATAATTATAATTCTGTCTGAAGCACTGCATGCAAGGACAGATACATTGAGTTGAGAACATGGTCACTAGGTAATAACAACTCTGTCTGTAGCTCTACCTGCAAGGACAGAGACAATACCTTGGTCATTGGGTAATAACAACTCTGTCTGTAGCTCTACTTGCAAAGGACAGAGACAATACCTTGGTCATTAGGTAATAACAACTCTGTTTGTAGCTCTACCTGCAAGGACAGAGACAATACCTTGGTCATTGGGTAATAACAACTCTGTCTGTAGCTCTACCTGCAAGGACAGAGACAATACCTTGGTCACTAGGTAATAACAACTCTGTCTGTAGCACCATCTGCAAGGACAGAGACAATAACATGGTCACTAGGTAATAACAACTCTGTCTGTAGCTCTACCTGCAAGGACAGAGACAATAACATGGTCACTAGGTAATAACAACTCTGTCTGTAGCACCATCTGTAAGGACACTGAGGCATGGACTTAATAACATGGTCACTAAAAATAACAACATGCTCAGTTATTGTAGCACCGCCTGCAATGACAGACATGGACCTTTTCTTCAGTAACACAATAACAACTGCGTCCATCGTATAAGATGATATGATAAAAAATAACTGACGTTTAATCAATCTTACATTTACTTAGATATTATATGCAAATTAGTGAAAACACAAAGAACACATCATTAGCTTCATTATATGTTGTACACAACAATTACTTTTTATATAAAAAAGTATTAGTTATTAAACAGTCTAAAACCATTTCTTGCATAACAATATTTTGTGTATAAACACAACTCTGAAATGCAAGAAAGGTAAATCATTGTGCTATTTGTCAACTTATGAAAAAAAGTTATTTTGCTGAAAGGTGGCGTAGTGACCTGACCTGGTGCTTGTTGACCTCAATGACCTTAGTGCTACAATATATCATCTGGTCATCCAGGGTCTGTCTTCTTGTACATTGTACAGCAGAGTTGACCAAACACAGTTATTTGACCACAGCATGGCCATAGATTGTAAAGTAACACATGCAACCTGAGATAACCCACCCGCTGTCACCATCACAGTACTGGCAGATGCCCGAATCCTTAGGACTAATTGCAGATCATGTTAGTTAGACATCCCTTAACCAGAACACATCTCTATACATGTGTTCCCCAGTTCCACTGCTTGTCTACGCAACTGTATTACGTCCTGTAACCACACTCAGGTGGCAACACGTGGAGAGACTACCGCGTCACCATTAAACACTAGTCACACTAAGTAGTTCAAAGCAATGGTTGCATAACTAGCAAAAAACACGTCAATTGGACAGCGAAATGCGAATTAAATTAAACCACCAATGGTAGTAATTTTACATAATAAGGTACAAATCCAGGGACCTGCCATGTCTATGCTTCTTACCAAAGGTGTGTGAGGATAATTAGACTCAGCAGGAGGTTAATTGGACGGTGCAGCAAACTGTCATCTTCAGTAGCCTTGAGGAAGGAAGCAATCTCTTGGTGACTGATGCGTACCAGAAAGGCATGTATTCCTCTAAGGTAAATCCCATTCTTACTCAGGCCCCTGATGTGAATTCTCTTTCAGCTAACATACGGAACAGTTCTCTGGGCTGTCATGTCCACGTGATCTGTTTCCTATTGCTAGCTGCTGTGAAGTAACAAGGAGAAGATCCAACCGGCTCCAATCTTTTCTTGTCAATCTGGTGTGGGGTGAGTCCGGTACACTCCGAGTCTCCGTAAACACACACTGCTCCCATTTGGGAGTCCACAAGACAATTTGGGAGTCGGCGCTTATTTAACAAATCTAATATTAATGTAACCATATTTTTTTCTAAGCCAGTTGTTTCTTGTTTCCTTAACTTCTCTCTACCTTTCAAGTACCATAACATATTAGCCATATTTAATACCAAGTCTCATTTATCTGTGACATAATTCTACTACATTGAGCACTCCAATCTCCTGTGCACATGTCTTCAGTGTAACCCAAGATGATTATGACCTCCCATGCTAGATATTCCATGCATAGAAGTACCATGTATGTTCAAACTAATAGATGTGATTATGATTGTTACCGACTGATGACAATATAAGATGGCAGCACACACACGCACATGCATGCACGCATGCACGCATGCTTGCACACAAGCACGTATGCATGCATGCACGCACACACATTCATACAATATTAAGATCAGCCACTTCAGTGCTGGATTTATCATCTTTTCAATCCTCGGCATCAAACAGACCCTTATCAAGGGACATCTAAGGAGTATATAGATAAAATATGGAGTCTGTATATAAAACAAGGAGTCTGTAGATAAAACAAGGAGTCTGTAGATAAAACAAGGAGTCTGTAGATAACACATGGAGTCTGTATATAAAACAAGAAGTCTGTAGATAAAATATGGAATCTATGTATAAAACAAGGAGTCTGTAGATAAAAAACCAAAAAAGGGGTCTTTTTTGGGGGAGATAAAACAAAAAAAAAGGGGAGTCTGTTTGATAAAAAAATAAAAAAAGGGGAAAAAAAATATTTTATAAAACAAGGAGTCTGTAGATAAAACAAAAAAAAGGGGGTTTAAAAATTTTGATAAAAAATTAAAAAAAGGAGTCTGTAGATAAAACAAGAAGTGTTATTTTGATAAAACAAAGGAGTCAAAAAATTTTGATAAAACAAAGGAGTCTATTTGATAAAAAATATGGAAAAAAATTTTGTAAAAATTTAAAAAAAACAAAAGGAGTCTTGTAAAAAATTTAAAAACAAAAAAAAGGGGTTTTAAAAATTTTGATAAAAAATTTAAAAAAAGGGAAAATTTGTAAAAATTTAAAAAATTTAAAAAAAAAAAGGAGTCTGTAGATAAAACAAAAAAAAGGGGTCTTTGGGGGAGATAAAACAAGGGAAAAATCTTTTTAAAAAATAAAACAAAAATTGAAAAAATATTTTTAAAAAATTTAAAAAAACAAAAAAGGGGGTCTTGTAAAAAATTTAAAAACAAAGGAGTCTGGGGAGTTAAAACAAAGGAGTAAAAATTTAAAAAAAAGATAAAACAAGGAGTCTGTAGACAAAACATGGAGTCTGTAGACAAAACAAGGAGTCTGTAGACAAAACAAGGAGTCTGTAGACAAAACAAGAAGTCTGTAGATAAAACAAGGAGTCTGTAGATAAAACAAGGAGTCTGTAGATAAAACAAGGAGTCTGTAGACAAAACAAGAAGTCTGTAGATAAAACAAGGAGTCTGTAGATAAAACAAGGAGTCTGTAGACAAAACAAGGAGTATGTAGATAAAAAATGAAGTCTGAGACTCACAGATTAACTCCATTAAAAATCGCAGCCTGCCGATGCTAGCCCAAAATACCCCTACCTTTCTGTCCCTAATGGGTGGAGCTGAGAACACTTACAGGCAATAAGAATGCTGCCAACTTCATCTGGTTCTCAATGCAGGGCTTCTGGGCCACAAAAGACAGTTCAGTGTTAAAATATACAGTGCGATATCCAGTCTGTTAACAATGTCCGACCTTTGCCGTGTGGCTGTCCTGTCCTGTCCTGTCCTGTCCTGGCCTGGCCTGGCCTGTGCCTGGCCTGGCCTGGCCTGGCCTGGCCTGGCCTGGCCTGGCTTGGCCTGGCCTGTCCTGTCCAACTGAACACTCTCTCTACTACGTGTCTGCGATAAATACCACCTCTCTGTATCATTACTGTCTCAGGTGGTCTCAGGTGGTTATACCTCTCAACAGAATTAGTGGGAAAATGCACTAACACTATTTGTTCACTAAATCCACCATTTAAACAGCTGAGCAAACACAGGCAAAATGCAGCACAATCTTTGAAATTGCTGTATGAATTTTCACACCTTAGCCCTGTGGGTAGAAAGTCTGCATTTCTCACCATTTGTGCTGCCTGGCATCCCAAGTCCCAGCCTCCACTTATCACATCCTGACTGGCACACGCTCCATAGATGGTCTGCCACACAGACAGATTTTTTCCAGCTGGCAAATAAGAATCCTAATTAATTATAAAACGTCAAACATTTCACGATACGTTTATCTCACCCATGTCTAATGCCCAATCGGCAGATCATAATTGTTCTGATCATTTGCGGAGAGTGAAATTCTATCTTCTGGGACAGTCACTACTGTCAGTGCATTCAACCGTGACTTCCAGTCTGAATTCAATGACAAGTGTGATTCCGTCGACTATCAATCATGACAGATTTGATCAGAGCAACATTTTATATCTAGCACATCACATTCATCAGTTGGATTTTGACAGACACGATACGCCTGTAACAAAAAACTGTACTGTTCTTTGAATGTATATAATTTAGGCAAGGAAATGTACAGTTGTGTTAGTCCGTTTTCAAAACGCCTGCACTATCTTTGCATCAGTCGCAATAAGTAATTGTAATGTGTGGATAACTCTGGATCAGACATTACCATTACTTTGTTTTCTACATATGTTTATTGATAATGCATGTCAGAGATGAAGACATCTGCCTGTGGTGCAAAGGTTAACGGCTGCTACAAGAACAATACAAATGTCACCGGAAGTGCCCAAATGTAGAGACAATGTTACATCAATACAAGCAACTCATAGAAAGACATGATCAAACGGAACCAGTCACACAAGCTGGTAAGGACCTCACAAGTTTCAAATAAACCACACAATCTATGCAATTACATGTCGTTCCATCATGCAAGGCAGACAGGATGCATCTGCACAACACATATCCAGTATCACATCAAAGACGGTTGTTGTTTTTTTCTGATGGGGGAGCTAATTGGATGTCCTTGTCCGTCCGTCTGCGTCGCATCTCGTCTCGTCTGCTGTCTGCGTCGTCGCTCTTCGCTCTCTCCGGCGCTGCCGCATCTGCTTCTGCTGGGCTGCATGTCTTCCGTCGGCTTTTCTGCGTCTTCGTCCAGTTTTTTTCGGATCACTCATCAGTTTAAAGTTTTTCCCCGTCATTTCCCCAAAAATATAATCGCCTGTGTCAGTCTATATGTCTGAATGTCCGTTTGTTCGTTCTTTCGTTCGTTCGTTCGTCGTCGTCCTCCGTCCGTCCGTCCGTCCGTCCGTCCGTCCGTCCGTCCGTCCGTCCGTCCGGCCTCCGTCCTCTCGCCGTCCCGTCCGTCCGTCCGTCCGTCTCGCTTCCGCTGTCTCGTCCGTCCGTCCGTCCGTCCGTCCGTCCGTCCGTCCGTCCGTCCGTCCGTCCGTCCGTCCGTCTCTCCGTTGATATCCACTGATATGTACACACACATGTACACTCACTCACACACAGTCACACACCCACCTAGCCACCCATCCACTCACCCACCTGAAATAACTCTGGCTACAATATTGCATATTCAAAGGATTGCCCAAAGTGCTTCACACTTGACTTTCTGGCTGACATTTACAATATCAAACGACACCACGCTTCTCTGAGTTGCATTCAACCATGCTCCAATAATGCACAAAGATTCTATATATATATATACACATACATATACACACACACATATATATATATAGCATCCATTGTGTATATAGCCAGATACTCATTTATACAGTTGATTGAACTGAAGCAACACAGAGTGAATGACCTGCCCATGGTTTGAAATCTGAACAAGAATCCAGAGAACTGAGAGTTTGGTGCTCTGGTGAACACTGCCCAACTTCGCTCCACTGCAGTGGTAAACGCACAGTTAATGAGGCACAAAGTTATCAGAGATTTTATGCACTTGGCAACATGAACTGGCTTTCTATATGAATCTGTAATGAGTTCAGATAAAGAAGGTGTCACCTGTCAGCCAGATGACAATATTGCCTCTGGCTACTCGGGGTCAGCCATGCGTGACCATGCACCAGTCAAAGAAACTGCCAAGTATCCAGCCAACCGTGACTGAAGTAAACACACTGAATCCTCCTACAATTGTGCTTCTGACACAAACATGACATTAATGAGTCTGGCTGTAGAAGAGATGACAGGTGTCCTTATGGTGCAGATAACTATCAACATATGCACTCTATAATCCATCTGTTCTAGTAATTTGTTCTACAAATACATCAATTATCAGGTCAATTAAAAATGAGGACAAAGTTTTATGATCTACTTGACATATGACTATGTCTCATTTTTCATTCTTTATAGCCTGTCAGAATGCGACAACCCATCAAAACCAGAACAGTACAGGCCAGATAACGTGCAGAAAGACGTGACCCAAATCTAAGCATAATTTCAACTAACAAAATTATATTTCTGAGTGCAAATTAAACAACTGTATGAAAGGCAGCCAGACTAGCATTAACCAGCTAATTATAACACTGCACGTGAGTCGATGTTGTAAAGTACCATCAGTCATTCAGTTACATTCGGGTCACTGCACAAAGTGATCATCTCAGGGCGACCTCTTTAGATTGTTTTCCCATTAACAAGATGAAGATTCACCAGACTGTGTGCGGACATGGACGCAGTTGTCTTGCATTACCATCCAAATGTCATCTGCAAATCAAACATCTCAGTACAGTTTCTAAATACAGCCACATTACCAGAAATCACTTGAGTATTGCCAATATTTGACATGTCCGCTTGAGGAAGCATCCTTTTTAAACCAATTCACTGTCCTTCTGCAATCTTTACAATAATGAAAAAATATGCTAATCCTTCCTGTTTTCACTAGATCTGTGGAAAACATAATATTTATCTTCTCATCAAGCCAGTGTATAAAAACTAATTTTGACTGCATCTTAATGACATTCAATTCCTAAGGCATGATGCCAATCAACACATACAGGTTATTTAAGATGAAATCTTACGCCAATCTTATGTAACTCTTCTTTTTCACAATGACTCCCGTATAAAAACTGCCAACATAATAAAAATGAACTACTATGACAAGACTGACTTGGTAACCTAATGTCTAGCAAATAGGCAACTGGAGTGTGGAACATATTTCCCCTTCATCCAATTTATTCTGCTAAGAAAGCTTAGACAACAGGAGGTCTGCACAGACCCCAGGAAAGAGACTTCACAGTGTGATGTTGTACGCTACTGCTTAACAATCAGCTGGATACCTTTTTATTCCCTCTGTCCATTTTCCCAGTGGGGCCCACTAAGTTAGTAGGACAGACATACCAGGTAATTAGGCCTAAGATCCCAGTCTCTACACCATCCTTTTGGCTGCTCTCTCATTGGTCCGTGGCTCTGTTCAATGTATGTCTATTGATCCCGGAACCACATGAGCAGGTTTGGTCCACACACACACACATGCACACACACACACACGTGGACACATCTGACGCACTGCATGCTCAGCATAGGAAGATAGGCTGCTGGTTTTTCAGGGGACAGTTGCAGGTAAGTCCTAATAATTCTGTAGTCAGTGCTGTACCAGGGGACGTCACTCAAGGATAAACCTATGCATAGCAAACAATTACTTGTGATCAATTTTAAATTGTTGCACAACGTTAAATAATTTAAAGAAATTGTAGTGCCATTATAACCAAGTTTGTTATTTGGATTATGGATTGATTACACATTTTGGTTAAGGATGGGAGATAAGTCATTATATACCAGAATGGGGTTTGTGTAAATATATGAATTATTGTACAAATATATTGCTTAAAAAAAACCAGTACCAAAACCAACTACCCACGTTTTTATGGAGGCATAATAGACATTGAAAAGTATGAATGAATGAAGGTTTATTCAACAAAAAATGACATAATAATAATGACATAGCTTAATATCACACATTTTTGGAAATATAACACACTGCTCAATTTCATGATTCAAGTTCCTACTGCTGAAGTAACGTGATGTGGAAGGCGCTATGATATTTTTTAACTAAAACACATAGTAACTGTAGAAGGATTTACAAGATAACACACAAAGTAACAGTAATTAAGTATTATAATTTGGAGTAATGAGCACTGGTTATAAGGCCAGGGGTCATTATGTTGTCTTATCATTACACCCATACATGTGCAGTACAGACCAGAGGTACTTAAAATATATATCTTGCTTTTATGGTATTAATTTGACTGATATTAATATAAATGTCTGTAATACCACCAAATGCAATTTACATTATTATATTCTGACAAATGGGTAGATTTGGTACACACTAATGCAAATATATCTTGAATTTCACCTTTAAAGGGCACTCCATTACAACAGACAGCACTAACTATGACACATATAGTGGATTGGTTTGGCACAACAATTAACAGAATAGCATAATGTGGTGCTGATTATGCAAGCATTGAAGAGTGCTGCGTAACATCCAATTGTAGACTACAAGTTGTCTTCCCGGCGTCTCAACTTGACTGGTCAAAATCTGATGTTCAGGTTTTCCCATGCAGACAAAAAGTCAGTGAGAATAAGCGGGACGCTACACAAGTGCATGTTACTGGTTTTGTCTCCGGGGCGCAGTTCTGTTTTTACCTGAGAGCTAAGATGGGAGAGCATGCTGCCATTTTGATAACAATCTGGTGTCTGGGGGGGGATAGGTAGGCTCCATTGTGCCAGTGAAGGGTGGGGTTGTTTCCCCTCTTTACGGTTTCCATTAATGTATGCTTTCTCATAATGCATATATTTTCTATCTGTATATTATGCGACACTATTCTATTAGTATACATTCAAGCCGTTGGTTGTAAACTCTGTTTACATCATAATTTATCTTATACCATACTAATGTATGTCATTCATTGTATAATCATCTTTGCTTAGTGCACCACAGGTGAGAATGAGGCAATCCAGTTTCAAATAAACGGTCTGGATTGCCATATTTTGTATAATTTTTATATTACAATGTGTCGTCTTTATTTACTCTAAACAGACTCAGGCAGTTAACTAAGCTTTGTTGGGGGCACACCTCCCAGTGGGAAGGGCAAAGGCACGCAAAAGAAACCATTGTCCCAGCTATCCATATCCATGGTCTGGTTGTGTGTTAATACAACCCAGGCTCCAGCATCTGCAGCCAGTAGAAACAATGATTCAGGACGTGAATAGAAAACATGGACCAATCTACTGGCATCAACAATAACTGTAGTATGCAAAGCAATTTGTTTTTAATTTCTAAAATGCAACATTTAAATATCTGACAGGACTTGTGACATGACGTTTAATTACTACTAATAATTCACTACTCTCTGATAAAAGAATTGATTTCCTAGATTGGTGTGGCCCCTCGTTTACACGGGAAACACTTTCGTTTCATTAATTGTTAATGTAGAGTGGCGAGGGTCCAGTAAACAATAGACACACAATTGCAACTAAATAGGATAGCAACAACAAAATACATTCCCTACGAATAGGAAGGACCAAATAAAATGCTACCACAGTGTTTTTGCTATTCCGTGCATTACTATTAGCATTATGTAAGACTCTGGATTATTAGGAATCACAGCACTAACTACTTCCTGAGGCTGTGGTGCAATGCTGCAAGGGTATTGATAGCCTGGGGACAGGCAGGCTGTCACAGGATTAGCACATCCAATAAAAGAACCCCCAAAAAGCCCACCATATGGATCTTTACATGACTACGTCTAATTACCGACTCCACATTCAATAGTGTATAACTTTTGGACGAACCATGCAGCGGAAGAAAATTGCTAACCAATTGGGAATTTAAAAAGAATTAAAGAGCTACTTTTCCCCACAGAGTGGCTGTTAGATTAACTCTTAACAGTCTTGACATCTGACAAGAAACAGTGGATGACATGTGTAATTGCATCCACACATGTGGTAGCTTCGCAACACTTAATAACCTCCACTTTTTGCACCAGTCAACTGTAGATCTGCCGACATCAACCAACTTGAAATGTGTTGAAAATGTGAAAGGTAATGGGTTAAAATACTTAAATAAACAAAAGCCTTCGCACAAGCATCAAGGACAGAAAATGAGCCGAGTTGTATGGCTCACATACATAACATCATGTCAACTTAAAGGAAATTGTAAATGATAATATATTAATTATACATTGATGCCAATATACCAAACCAGTAGTAATTAGCTCATTAGGTTGTTACGTGAATTTGCATTTTTTCATATAAATTATTAACTGAGTTCAGAACGGTGCAACTGATGTAGTCGCTATGTCAGCTGATTGTGTATGGAAAATTAACCTTTGTAAACAAAATTATTTAATGATATATGCGTACATAGAATATAATCAAACCTGAAGCGTACCAACGACACACATGCTTGTATCGTACACGTTTCTGTTAGTTACAGTTGCTTCTAGATGACAGAACGACAAACAAAAAAGGCAATACACTGTACTGAATATATTGTTCATGGCTCCAATATATGGTTTTGTTGTAAAAAATTACGTTTCGGAAAATTTTGCTCTAAAGTAAGTTAATTTCACACAACATACACACCATGCACTTACTGCCTCTTCTCATCATATATCATTAACACATTTGCTTTCTGTTACTTACCAGTTGTTGACATAAACATCATTGTTATCTTAAAACATCAACAGGCTATATTAGGTAAACTTATCGTAGCGGTCCTGCTAGACAACGGGGGAGGTACCAACTAGAACTACAATAGCCACTAGCTGCTTAATCTTATTCTTTATTAAATCCAGAGTATACACAATAACTTGCATGACAATGCCTGTCCAACCCAGCTACGACACGGAGGCAGCCCAGCCTCACCTCCCAGCCCAAGCCGGAGGGAAACCCTCCAGCTGCACACCCTTCACTCTGTGTGCGCCTGACAACTCTCTCCCTCTCCTCCGTGAGATTTCCTATATAAAAACTGGCTCTCACTACACATAATTTAAACCAGCCAATGGCTATCTGTAATCTTCCCGCCAACTAGTGACCAGCTACCCCCCAAACCACTAATGACCAATACAGTCAACTTTGTAATCTCCTGCCAGGGGAGTAGAAGTCCCAGCTGTAGCTGACACTGACATCTGTACTTTAATTAGTAAATATTCATTAATATATATAATAACTTATAATGAACCCTACCATAAACTTGCCAAGTCAGTTCTGACAAACATCTGTTATATAACTATTTAATGTCCCTTGAGGCTCTGCATGAGTGATGGTGCAGAACTGGGACAACAGGACCTGTCTACAACTAATGCTTGCAACAATTAGAAGTCATTAATTTGACATCACTTTATCTCCTCAGTGTTCAGGTCAACTGGTACACAGCATCTGTCTGTACACAGTGCCTTCTGAGACCTGGAATGACCTGGATATAGTACAATTCCAACAACAACTGATAGAATGACCTGGATCCAGTAGGATTCCAACAGCAGCTGATAGAATGACCTGAATCCAGTATGATTCCAACAGCAACTTATAGAATGACCTGAATCCAGTACGATTCCAACAGCAACTTATATAATGACCTGAATCCAGTACGATTCCAACAGCAACTTATAGAATGACCTGAATCCAGTACGATTCCAACAGCAACTTATAGAATGACCTGAATCCAGTACGATTCCAACAACAACTGATATAATGACCTGGATCCAGTACGATTCCAACAGCAACTGATAGAATGACATGGATCCAGTACGATTCCAACAGCAACTGATAGAATGACATGGATCCAGTACAATTCCAACAGCAACTGATAGAATCTGGAATGTTGGGGCAGATTCCAGCTATGATTCCAAACGTACTGAAATGCATATGGATGCAGCATGCAAAACACACTTGTAAGTGATATCACGTTCTGTAATTTCTTATCCGATTCTTGTGTGGATACATTTCAAATCGCTACAGCAATTCGGTTTTCCGCACGACATGGAACTACTTATATGAATTTCCCCTGTGCACTATATGCACCCAGATGTTGTACGTACACATGGAATCTATTCACATGTCATACGTGCACATGGAATATTCGCTTTATCCTCTGCAAACCAATAAATGGAACTGCCAGAAATAATGTTAATAATAATTTCTGGTCTGTGTACATTCTCCGAAATGAAGCTGTGTTTCTCAAAACTGATACTTTAGCAGTATAACAGTTGTCAACACATGGGAGGACAGGCCAGTGACAGAACTTTGATTTATAAGCAGAGCTGTACAGATATCTTATTAAACAATGGCAGCATTACAGACAATATTGTTTAACATAACAAGGATGCAAATTCCCAAGAGTTAGACACCATTACATTGTATGCCATAATTGCCATGTTGTATTAACTTAACAAGCAGCAGGAAATCAAACCTAGATGAGTGAAGCTGAATAGATGCTCTTACAGTGTGGTAGTCTGGTTGTTTAGAGTAGACGACATGTTGAAAGAGGAACTGAGACAAGACATCAAGGCAGAGAGAGTATTAGAAGGAATCAAGTCCATAACAGCAAAAAAAGGTGCAAACACATTCACTCGATCTTGTATAACTTCACTACCTCTTACCTTACTAACCAGCGGATGTGAAGATGATTAAGGTTTGGGTACACTCAGACTTGCAGCATGCTAATCCAAGAGCCAGACGTCTGTCAGGGCCAGCAAATGCACTCATAATCCATGCTCACATGCGACACACTCAATCACCTCAGTAGCCATCTATCAATGTGTGACTTTATCACTTGTCTAATGGTGGCTAATCAACCAGTAACCTTTCAGACTTAGGTATATATGTTGCAATGTCTCCTCCCTATCGACTGTCTCCTCCCTATTGAAACCTCCTCCCTATCAATAGCCTCCTCCTTTTCTACAACCTCCTCCCTGTCAACACTTCCTAATGACATACCTTTTTATAAATAATCTCCCGCTAGCAACAGTCACGTCATGGTGACTGAAAGCCTCCTCCCTATCAACTCTCTCCTCCCTATCAACTCTCTCCTCCCTATCAACTCTCTCCTCCCTATCAACAACTGCCTTCCCTATCAACAACTGCCTTCCTATCAACAACTGCCTTCCTATCAACAATGTCTTCCCCATCAACTACCTCCACCATAACAACCACTGCCTTCCTATCAACAACATCCTCCCTATCAACTGTCTCCTCCCTATCAACTGTCTCCTCCCTATCAACAACTGCCTTCCTATCAACAATGTCTTCCCCATCAACTGCCTCCACCGTAACAACCACTGCCTTCCTATCAACAACATCCTCCCTATCAACTGTCTCCTCCCTATCAACTGTCTCCTCCCTATCAACAGTGTCCTCCCTCTCGTCCCTATCAACAACTGAACCACACTCATCAACATTAAGTATCCTCCCTATCACCAACTCCCTTCCTATCAACAGTGTCCTTCCTATCAACACAATCCCTCCTACTGATATCACATACCTCCCTATCAACACAATCCCCCCTACTGATATCACATACCTCCCTATCAACACAATCCCCCCTACTGATATCACATACCTCCCTATCAACACAATCCCCCCTACTGATATCACGGACCTCCCTATCAACACAATCCCCCATACTGATATCACGGACCTCCCTATCAACACAATACTCCCTACTGATATCACGGACCTCCCTATCAACACAATCCCCCCTACTGATATCACGGACATCCCTATCAACACAATCCTCCTACTGATATCACGGACCTCCCTATCAACACAATCCTCCCTACTGATATCACGGACCTCCCTATCAACACAATCCTCCCTACTGATATCACGGACCTCCCTATCAACACAATCCCCCATACTGATATCACAGACCTCCCTATCAACACAATACTTCCTACTGATATCACGGACCTCCCTATCAACACAATCCCCCCTACTGATATCACGGACCTCCCTATCAACACAATCCTCCTACTGATATCACGGACCTCCCTATCAACACAATCACCCCTACTGATATCACAGACCTCCCTATCAACACAATCCTCCCTACTGATATCACGGACCTCCCTATCAACACAATCCTCCTACTGATATCACGGACCTCCCTATCAACACAATCCCCCTACTGATATCACAGACCTCCCTATCAACACAATCCCCCTACTGATATCACGGACCTCCCTATCAACACAATCCCCCCTACTGATATCATGGACCTCCCTATCAACACAATCCCCCATACTGATATCACGTACCTCCCTATCAACACAATCCTCCCTACTGATATCACAGACCTCCCTATCAACACAATCCCCCCTACTGATATCACAGACCTCCCTATCAACACAATCCTCCTACTGATATCACAGACCTCCCTATCAACACAATCCTCCCTACTGATATCATGGACCTCCCTATCAACACAATCCTCTTACTGATATCACATACCTCCCTATCAACACAATCCTCCTACTGATATCATGGACCTCCCTATCAACACAATCCCCCCTACTGATATCACAGACCTCCCTATCAACACAATCTTCCCTACTGATATCACGGACCTCCCTATCAACACAATCCCCCCTACTGATATCACGGACCTCCCTATCAACACAATCCTCCTACTGATATCACATACCTCCCTATCAACACAATCATCCTACTGATATCATGGACCTCCCTATCAACACAATCCCCCCTACTGATATCACAGACCTCCCTATCAACACAATCTTCCCTACTGATATCACGGACCTCCCTATCAACACAATCCTCCTACTGATATCACGGACCTCCCTATCAACACAATCCTCCCTACTGATATCATGGACCTCCCTATCAACACAATCCTCCCTACTGATATAATGGACCTCCCTATCAACACAATCCTCCTACTGATATCACGGACCTCCCTATCAACACAATCCTCCCTACTGATATCATGGACCTCCCTATCAACACAATCCTCCCTACTGATATCATGGACCTCCCTATCAACACAATCCTCCTACTGATATCACGGACCTCCGTATCAACACAATCCTCCCTACTGATATCACATACCTCCCTATCAACACAATCCTCCTACTGATATCACAGACCTCCGTATCAACACAATCCTCCCTACTGATATCACATACCTCCCTATCAACACAATCCTCCCTACTGATATCACATACCTCCCTATCAACACAATCCTCCTACTGATATCACGGACCTCCGTATCAACACAATCCTCCCTACTGATATCACATACCTCCCTATCAACACAATCCTCCTACTGATATCACGGACCTCCGTATCAACACAATCCTCCCTACTGATATCACATACCTCCCTATCAACACAATCCTCCTACTGATATCACGGACCTCCGTATCAACACAATCCTCCCTACTGATATCACATACCTCCCTATCAACACAATCCTCCTACTGATATCACGGACCTCCCTATCAACACAATCCTCCCTACTGATATCACATACCTCCCTATCAACACAATCCTCCTACTGATATCACAGACCTCCCTATCAACACAATCCTCCCTACTGATATCACATACCTCCCTATCAACACAATCCTCCCTACTGATATCACGGACCTCCCTATCAACACAATCCTCCTACTGATATCACGGACCTCCCTATCAACACAATCCTCCCTACTGATATCATGGACCTCCCTATCAACACAATCCTCCTACTGATATCACGGACCTCCCTATCAACACAATCCTCCTACTGATATCACGGACCTCCCTATCAACACAATCCTCCCTACTGATATCATGGACCTCCCTATCAACACAATCCTCCTACTGATATCACGGACCTCCTATCAACACAATCCTCCCTACTGATATCATGGACCTCCCTATCAACACAATCCTCCTACTGATATCAGGACCTCCCTATCAACACAATCCTCCTACTGATATCACGGACCTCCCTATCAACACAATCCTCCTACTGATATCACAGACCTCCCTATCAACACAATCCTCCTACTGATATCATGGACCTCCCTATCAACACAATCCTCCCTACTGATATCATGGACCTCCCTATCAACACAATCCTCCTACTGATATCACGGACCTCCGTATCAACACAATCCTCCCTACTGATATCACATACCTCCCTATCAACACAATCCTCCTACTGATATCACGGACCTCCGTATCAACACAATCCTCCCTACTGATATCACATACCTCCCTATCAACACAATCCTCCCTACTGATATCACATACCTCCCTATCAACACAATCCTCCCTACTGATATCATGGACCTCCCTATCAACACAATCCTCCCTACTGATATCATGGACCTCCCTATCAACACAATCCTCCTACTGATATCACGTACCTCCGTATCAACACAATCCTCCTACTGATATCACAGACCTCCCTATCAACACAATCCTCCTACTGATATCACGGACCTCCCTATCAACACAATCCTCCCTACTGATATCACATACCTCCCTATCAACACAATCCTCCCTACTGATATCACATACCTCCCTATCAACACAATCCTCCCTACTGATATCATGGACCTCCCTATCAACACAATCCTCCTACTGATATCACGGACCTCCGTATCAACACAATCCTCCCTACTGATATAACATACCTCCCTATCAACACAATCCTCCTACTGATATCACGGACCTCCCTATCAACACAATCCTCCCTACTGATATCACATACCTCCCTATCAACACAATCCTCCCTACTGATATCACAGACCTCCCTATTGACATCCTCCTCCTTAACACCAGCATTCTTCTGATAAAGAGCCATCTCCCTCTCATGGCTCTTAAGATAGTGTTCCTCTCTATAAGTCTCAGTCCATTATCCTTTATATAACCGTGTACTGCACATGCATATGTATTATTATTTTTGAATACTTGTACAGCTTAGAAAACATAAATCTGTTTTTTCTTTCCTCCATTTTTCATCCTCCCACACATTTCTGGCATCTCATTAATCAAAGTCTGTTTCTTTTTACCCATGTCCCATCACCATCTGCACTGTGGAACCTAACATCTGGCTTCCCACTCCTCTGACCTGGGACGCATCCCAATCTCTTCCCTCAGGGCCATCCCCTTTTACACTTCATTTATGCCCCTCTAATCCTCAGTCCTTCTCCGAAACTTGGAGATTCTGTGTTTGCGAGGTTGGCCGACGTCTCCAGACCACACACCTGCATATATGAATGGCTCCAGGGTTAAATGTGATAAAAGGCATTTCTGAAATTTGACCCGAACCAGGTGCAAATGTTTGCTCAGCCACCTGTTGAGACAGCACAATATTGAACTGCAATGAATGCCTTTTAAACAATAAAATGAGAAAAAACTTTGTGTAATGTTTCTATCAAAATGTGACATATCCTAATCTAAGCCAACCTGGATGGCCTGTAAGTCTTACCACTCAGTGATGTAATCACTCCGTGAATGAATAATTCAGCAAAGCGTAATGTTTTGACAAATGGGTAAATTACATAATATATTGTTTTACAAAACCGCAGCCATTATTTTGATCACACATGCAGCCATTATTTTTTATTATGAAAAAGTATGTCACAACTTCATGTACAAGTTTCCATTAATTAAATGATGTATGATTAAATTAAATGTTATTAAATGACGTGTGAGGGTGAAAAAGAGGAGAGAGTGTACGTCACAATCTACATATGTTGGAATGGAACTGTGAAGGTCACTAATGCACCTCAAGTAGGATCTGATTATGAAAGTTATTCAACGTCAAGGTCACAGTTTGAGTTATGCTGCTCATCGACAAATGTCCATATTCATCTATGCCTAATAAATGTCATGGCACGGTTATTTATTTATTAACAAATGCCGTCCTATCTGCATCTTGTTTCGCACTATAAGTTTATTAGATTTTTTTCACCGGCAAACATAATTCTTTAGGAGAGCAATCATTCCTGCATCAATCTACTGCTTGATTTATCAAACATTGAATGTCATGTGCCTCCATTTTATGGCAAAGTCGGCATCATTCCTAGCAACAGCCGGGCTTGATATAAAGATTGTAATTTTGATCATGAAGTGTTATAGTGTCAGATTTGTATTGCCTGAGTAAGGTGAATTGGGCAGAATCTGTAAGTTCTCTTCAGTTCACTTTCGTATAATGTTATTTAAAACCCCATGATTCACTGCTGCATATGCTGCTGACTGTGAACGTCGCTGCTTCTCTGAGGCTCAGTTTGGTATATCTGTAGTTAAAACCCCAGGATTCCTACAAGGTGACTGTGAATGTGGCTGCTGTTCAGTGCCTCAACATTAGTTCAAACCGGTCGCAACTAGCATATGACAGTTTCCGGTTTTTGTATTTGCCACTCTATACAATAATTCAGCCCATACAGGTAATAAATTTGACCAATTGCCACCTTATACATTTAAGTAGCACTTCATTATTTTAGAATATAAGAACAAGTATGTCTTGGCTGGCTTGCACACCAATAAGCAAGAAAGAGGATTAAACTATTTTTAAATATTAAACTACTCCCCATTGATGCTACAATGAGTATACTATTGACTGAAACCTTGGATATTTTTGAAAGTGTACCTGAACCTATATTGTTTTAGATTTAAAACAGTTAAATACACCAATCTATCAAGGAAGCACACGCCCACCTGACTGAAGCAATGAGTGACTGTGTGCTCTTATTACGATGCCAATTACTTCAGTAGCCAAAGTGACTGAATGCGTTTTAATACGCTAGCAACAATATTGGATATTAAGTGGTCTAATGGCAATTCAATGTGGGTGCTATCTGTTCTGAATGAATGATGCATTCCAAAGCTCCTGGAAGATTGATAGGTGGAGTTGTGATTGATAACAGTGATATTGTCCACCCTGTTGATGTGTAACAGGAGAGCAGCCAGCCATTGCCCGTATTTATGGGTCGACACATTTTCCTGTTTGGTTACCGATGACACATAGTCCCATATATTTTTTGATTTTGATTTTTTTCAACAACCTGCGTGCAAAGGGGAGAGACTGATTTTAGGGGTGATTGTGGAAGCTGTTGACAGGGAAAAGGGAATTTTTACATTTTTTGCGGTGGGTACCTCGTAATTTTTTTGGACACCTCTGTTGTATTATCCGTTCATT